>JAKVQX010000116.1:0-33002 GCA_030463015.1 Geotrichum citri-aurantii
AGTAGTAGTAGTAGTAGTAGTAGTAGTAGTAGTAGTAGTAGTAGTAGTAGTAGTATTGTAAACATAGAAGAAGCCTGCTCCCAAAAAACACTTCAAAAAACAGTAATTTAAAGCTAAACAAAAACAAACGACCAACTGTCTATTAAACAACAAGCAACTTCACGTTGTGAAAATGGTGATCCTTATTTTGTCATTTTTGTTTTACAATAAAATTTTATTTTAAAGTCCAAAGGCTCTGCTGAAGAGCCATCAGTTTTTGTAGTTTGGTTGTTTAGAATCACCAACTTTCCAAAAATGGAAGTGTTATAGAGAACTTTTCAGATTCTTTTTAGATCCTTTTTTATTTTTTTTTTCCCTGAGAAAACCACTGGTTTGATAGAACCAGTTGTTCTTACCGCTCGGCAAGGTTTCTACTCCAGCATTCAATTGAGTTTTACTGACCTTGTACTTTCTAAACAAAATGCGATTGTTCCAGGTGAATTTCTGGATTTCCTGGGGGGTGTTTTTAAATTATTTTTTTTTGGGTCCATCAGGGCTGCTTATCAGCTTAACTGGAGCCTTTAAAAAACTTTGTACCTGCACGAGTAACAGAACGAATTTCAATAGTTTTTGTTTTAAGTTGTGATTTTTGAGTTTGAATCTTTCATTCATCTCTTCATTATTTTTACATTAACCAAAAATTCAATTTTTTTAAAAACAATTACATCATGTATCTAAATGTACAATATTTTTAGCTTGTAACAAAACCCTAGATTTATAACTCTGAATCAGAGTCCCGGGTTGAAATAAAAAATTCCCACTTAATTGAGTGTAGTTAATTAATATTAACCTGTGAGGCGTCTTCGTGAACTTTTTCTGCTTCTACCATCTACGAGTGAAGTCTTTGTTTACTGTTTTAAAAACAGGAACACCCTAACTTTATGGTATTAGCGTCACTGTGTACAATAAAATTTTTATTGTTTTCAAAAAGAATGAAAATTGATTTTTACGCACACGTTTCTTTCTTGGGTGTGCGTATTTTGTGAATTTGCTTGAATGCTAGATATTGAAAATGATAAATTTTCGAGTGAATGCGCTAGTCTGAGTTTTTCATAGACTCAGACAAGCATTCAATGTGTGTTTTAATAATGCTGGCTTTAATTATTGTTGTCACTGGATTTTTCATCCTGCTTTTCGTTCTTATTCTTGGTCTGAATATTTGATACTTTTTGCATTTCAAGCTTGTTCTGCGGAATGAAGAATGTCGCGATGAAGCCGATGCCGCACAGTGCAATAAAAACGTAAAACATTGTTTGGAAGGCTTTAGAATATAGTTCTGCAGCTTTCACACGAAGCTCATAATCAAGCTCTTTTACTCTATTAATACTTTGGGGTGCATTGCCCGTGAGTAGAATCTCCAGCGTCCTGCTTTGTGATTTTTTAGCCAGGTGAGAAATTCGGTTCATGAAGGTCACACCACCAATCGCGATTCCGACAGACAAGCCAATTTGCCTTACATAAGAAAGAGTAGCTGTCGCAACCGCAGTGTCGTCTTTGTCGATTTGAGTCTGCAGCGCTATTAAAAACGACTGAAAGTTAAAGCCTAGGGGCAGACCGAACAGACATGGGTAGATTATTCTGCGGGCCGCGTTGCTGTTGGGGTTGAGCGTCGACAGTAGGCCAATACTAGCCGTTGTTAGAGCCATGCCTATCCGCATCATTTCAACATATCTTTTAAGTTTGGCAATGATAACGCCACCAATTGCAGACGTCAAACCCATGCAGACAGCTAAAGGGATGATATATACAGATGCAGTTATAGGTGAAACTAGGTATACACTCTGAAACAAAAACGGCAGATAGTAGACTATTCCCATAAAACAGATGCCATGAAAAAACGCTGACAGGATAGCAAACCCTCTTGTTCGATTAGCAAAAAGTTTTGGAGGAATAATTGGTTCCTTGGGGATCTTCAACTCAACTATCAAAAAAACAATATAAAGCACAAAACTGAAAACCAAAAAGCAAATGATTATGGAAGAATTCCAAGGATGGGTAGTTCCACCCCAGTCTAAGGCCAGAAGGAGCAAACAGGTAGCTGCAGTACAAATGAAGATGCCCAAAAAATCAATTCGCTTTATGTCCTGCAAAAATGATTGCCGCTTAGGCTTATGAAGTTTCAGACAAAAAAACATAGCAAACCAAGCAGCACCTCCAATTGGAATATTAATATAAAAACACCAGCGCCACTTTCCTCGCTCAGAAAGAGCACCACCCACAAGAGGGCCAACACAACTGGCAATCATGTAAGTGCTGCCGATGACACTCATAAAAAAGCCTCTTTGGTGCAACGGGACCATGTCGGAGACGATGATATTGCATAGGCCAGATATGCCGCCACCACCAAACCCCTGGATAGCACGGCCACCAATAATGGTATTCATAGATTTTGCCGCACCTGCCACTATACTGCCAAGGACAAACATACCAATGGCCCAAAGAATGATTGGCTTTCTGCCGTAAATATCGGAGAGTTTTCCGTAAATAGGCATAGCAGAAGATGATGCCAACAGAAAAGCTGTACCAATCCAGGTATAGCCGTCATTTGAATGCATCTCGGCGGAAATTTGTGGAAGAGCTGCGGTAGTGATAGTTTGCTCTAGGGAGGTCATGAATAATGTGACTGTGAGCACCAGAGATAGAATGATCTTTTGGGGCCCAGAAATATCTTCCGTAGTGCTGTTATTGCTACTGCTGCTACCAGTTGACGAGGATATACCAGCCTCTTTCCCGGCCGCTGTAACCGAAGGTTTCACATCTGATAGTTCACAGTCGCGAGAGGGTTCAGTTTCATTAGTTTTCATTTGAAAGAATTTTGCTTTTAGTCACGCCAGACCATAAAAAAAAATTTTTTTTTGTGGCAAAGCAGAAAAAAAAAGGAGAAGAAAGAAGAATAAAGATTAAATGAAAAGCGTAGAAATTTAGACAATGAACATGTAACCCCAGTAAAGTGTATCCAATAAATATAGTTGCATTTAGCACAGATTAAAATTTACTAAAATAAAAATGGCTCTAAAGTAAGAAAGAAAAAAGAAAAAGCAAAGAGGAGCGAAAGGAAAGTTTTTTTTTGGCCAAAATTAGAGTGTAATAGAAAAACAATTTTTCAAAAAAGCAAGGTCCAGTGATAAATTTTGATTGATTATAATTTGAAAACATGTTGGACCAATAAAATAGCAGCTCAACTTTTTTAGGCAATTTCAAATAGATTATCTATATAATCTCATTAGCTTAGTCGCATTAAGAGCCAGAATTTTTTTTGCTTACAAAGATTCAATCTATGATTGGCCCACATCAAGCGGTTTTAGATGACAGGAGACTAAGATACTCAGTTTGTTTTGCAAATTTTTGACTGAGAATGCTCAAATAAGCAAATAATCATCAATATCAAATAGATTCAAGAATAAAAGCTATGGTCATCACATATATTAGCTGTCAAACTGGCTTTCCAAAAAGCACAAAAACACTTTAGTGGGCATAGCCTTTTCTGAATCTTCTACCTGTTGACATGATAATAACTCCAAGACATCCAAGCAGTCAGCATTGATGAAAACTGGCATCTTTTTTTTTTTTTTTTTTTTAACTACAAAGCGTTTTGTTTATTTCAAATGTTTTTTAATTTTTTTAAAAAAGACATGGATACTTTTTGATTATAGGGCAATTTGTAGTGCGTTTGGAACTACATTCAATATTTGAAACGTTGTATTGGTTTGACGAGCCCAACTCCTATTTGGCCTTTTTTTTCCCCCCTTAAAATCAAAAATTCATTACTAGTCTTTATTACCTCTTCATAAAAACTATTTAAATTGACTGCGATCATTTTTAATAAATAGAGGATGAGATATGTTTCCTTGAATCAATTTGTTTCCTTTGTAAGCATCCATTATCCAACGCTAGTCGTTGTTTGTTGTTCCGTTGTCCGCTCCATTAGCAACCCTTGCCCCATCTTTACTTATTTTTTCTTCTGAGAAGCTTCAGGGGATCTTAACAAACAAAAATTTTTTATATATAATTGAGACCTCATTTTGGATTTCATCCTGTAACTTAACTTATGATGCTCAATGTTGTCTGTAAATTGTTTCCAGTAGTATTCTTGTTTATGATAGCCAAAAATTTTAGTTTAGTTGTTGAAGAATTAACAGCACAAGTTTGTCTTTTTCCATAGTATAATTCATTTCTTCATTATTTAATTTGTAGTCTATTTAGCTGCCGTCTGATGAGCAACCTGTCAAAACACATAGATTACTATTTTAAGATCTTCACAAACATCAAATTTTTCTAACACTGCAAAAATTAATTTTAAAAATTTTTTCTGTCAAGTTTAGTGATATTAGCCGTTTAGTAGCTGCCAACACCCCAGCAGCAAAGACTCACAGTCGTTCGGTTCGACCCAAGGATGAACAAGTATGATACCAAACTAAGAAAAATAGATTAATGATTTCAGCTTTTCTAGATCAACTTACGAATTTAACTCTTTTTTTTAATGGCCTCTGAACTGGCTTTCTAACTTGTAAATTTATTTCAAAAGGCTTACATTGAAATATTGACTTGCTTGACACACACAAGGCTCAAATGTTCTCTCAAGCAAAATTAGTGGCAGCTGTTCATCAAGCTAACTAAACAGAATACAAATCACTTTAATCTCAAATTATAGTCAAATTCCGACTCACACTAATAGGCTTCCGAAAATCTCAGCTTTGTAAAACTTGAAAAATGGTTACTACAACTATCATCACACAGTATCAATTAAAAGGAATTGGGGCTGAATGGTCTAGTGGTTATGTGCGGGAATACCACCAGCGTAATTCACGCCTAGAAGAAACACTTAATCGCGTGGCAACAATGCCGGGCCTGAGCCGGCCCCAATTCTGAGATGCGTGCGCGGCCCCGCGCCCTCCCACTTGATGGTTAGTGTAACTGCAGATCTTGTCAAGGTTTTTTTTACCGACTTACCATACTACTGAGCCAGACTACCTCAGTGACGATCCGGACGGGTTTCCCTTGCAACACAAACCCGATTTGTGGAGCGGCATCAAAGCGAATGAACGAAGATGTGAACAGAATAGACCTCATATGTGGGGGTCAAAAAACAAAAGCAAAAAAAATGTCTTCTGTGAATAACTCATAAAAATGGTTTTAAAAGACAATAAACTGAATAAATAACAGTGTCTATTGAGTTATAAATTCTTTTTCGTTTGCATGTCACACTGTGTCGCGCGGCTTGGATCCACAGTTGCAAGCTGAAAACACAGTCATAAAAAAAAGTCCACTCTTTCAAATTTTTACTACATTTTGAAGCTTGTGGCTCTTAGACAAAATTAATTTGTTTTAGACATACATTTTTTTTTTCCAATCTCTATGTTAAGGAATTTTCACTTTCAGTTTAAAACTAAAAAATGCAAAATTACCCATGCGAGATCCGTAATTATAGCCCCCAGAACCAAGATGAAAATAAGTACAGTATCTAAATTTTATTTCACGTGATGAAAAAGATGAACTTTTCCTACGAAGGCTATTAATGCCTACAACTATGAATAGATCTAAGGCAGCGCAACAAAGTGATACGTGAGCTGGGGATTTCCTGCCACAAATTACATATCAAAAAAAGGGGGTTTAGGGATTTTATTAGAGACTGAAAGACTGAGTAAGACCGAAGCCGGCAAAGATGGGTTGGGATTTGACTTGAGAATTTTTTTTTTTTTTTTCAATTTAAATTTGTTTATGTAAGCTTGATGAAAAAAACCATTATGAGAAAGGAAAAAAAAAAAAAAAAAAAAACCTTTCTGTAAAAACCTTAAAAGCAATTCTAAAAGCCTTTCCTAGGCCAACTCTAAAATGCAAGAAGCTTCGACAAATTACCCAAGTCAGCGAGCAGTTCAATGCAAAAGGCCCGAGAATTTTATACCGGTTATAGTTGTTTGTAATATTGACGTCATAACTTTGAACGTGTTTTGTAATAAATCTTTGTTGTTGAGCGCTGTGCGAATTGAGCTAGGCAGTGAACACTTTTAAAAGCTAGGCTTTCTTCGTGTGCAGGTGGCAAAATACCATAGCAGCTTTGCCTTGAAAAAAATGAGCCCAGCAGAAGCTTAGCGCAAACAGAAAATTTAAAAAAAAAGCGTTTAACAGATTGTTAGTGTGCAGTAAGAGGTCTCGGAAACAAAAATGAAACTTTTCAGAGGCCATAAAGAAATTTTTTATGTGCAAATATATATTATACTTGAACAATCTAACACGGCAGCATTTTATTGACATTTGCTGTTTAACTTATGTGGGTGAAACATCGTTCGATGCTCGTTTTGAGATCTCGCGCATATCTGCTTTTGTCTTTCAGGACGACGTATCAAGAAAAAAAAAAAAAAAACAACAACAACACTAACAAAAAAAAAAGGGGTGTTAAAGATTACGCATCAAAATGTGGGCAGTGAAGTAGATCCGACAAGTTGAATTAAAAAAATGAGACAGTTAGGCTTCATTAGTCTTATTTATGGCATAAGGCAGCTAGAGACAAATGTCTAGGATAGGAGAATTTGGAGTGATTCTAGTAGAAAAGATTAAAAAAAAAACTTGTTATTGATACAAGATTAATAGTTCAATGTGAATAGTTTTTTTTTTCAATTTTTTTAATTCATGGCAGTAACTTACGAAAGGGCAAAAAGATTACCGAAAAAATAATGAAAAGAATAAAAAAAAATTATAGTAAAAGTTCTAAAGATAACATCGCCAGGCGTTTATCCTATATTAGAGGGTGGCTTGGGCCTAATGATTTTTATTTTTTATTTTTGGTTTTTCTTCACTGCCAGTTTTTGCCAATGATCACATTTTGAACTCAAGGCTTAAAAATTGCTCTGTGTGGCAGACTGTCTTACACATCTCTCACTTTTCTTTCTTGAAAGAATATTCTATTATTTGCAAGATGAGAGATTGCTTAATACAGGTGTTAGACAGTAAAAAAAAAAAATTGAAGATTAGAAGGGCCTGGTTTGTTTGTTTGTTTTGTTTTGTTAACGAAAATGTCATGTTTATGTAATGGAGAGAAATAAATGAATGTGCCAGCTTAAACACCACAACATGCCAGTCACCTTTTTTTTTTTAATTTCTAAATTTTTCCTTTTTTTTAATTTTTTACTTTTTTTTTTGTATCTTAAACTCGCCCTCATTTTAAACACTTCTTTAAGTTTATTCCTTCTCCCATTACTTTCATTTATCATCACTGGTCTATCTTTCATTGCTCGATAAATACGGCACTTCTGTATTCATCGCAGCTTCTTTTTTATATCTTCTTGACAACGCATAACACTTAGCATCTTTTTTTACCAACCCTCCAGCGCAGAGTTCTTTCGTTATCCCCCCCTTTACTTTGCGTTGAATTTAGATACGTTCAATGATCAAAACACCCCTAACATTGGAGTCCTTTTCATCACAACACTACTTCGATAACCACTGTCATCTTCAGCAATCACAGTCGAATGATTCTAGCTCGCAGCCCCTTTGCGCTCAATATCTGACAGCAACATCGTTTTCAATAGTCTCTTGTAGCGAAAAAGATACAAATTGGGACATTCCAACGCACTTACAACCTACTTTGCAGCCAATCCACAAAAACGCACCAACAAGCAAAATGACTGATGTCGAAAAACATGAAACAGTGATGGCCATTCCGTCAGTGACCCCCAAGCATTCTCAGTCAAACATTACATATGATCAAAGCATTAAACAGCTTTCTGGCTCCGAAAAAGTTGTTGCCACTATGGAGCAGCAGCAGCAGCAGAGCTATGCCTCAACATCGCCAATCAGTCAAACCCCCTCGTCGAGTGAAGAAAACAACAGTGAGGAAAACGCCAGCGAACGATATCCATCCAATAAGTCCATGTCGTCACTGGCTACTTCTTTTGAATCCACCGGTAACCGTGCTACTTCAAAGTATTTCGACAACTCTGCCGAGCCGCTGCACAACGAACTAAGACAGCTACCTTCTGTGCAAGACAAGCCCAGTTTCTCTTCTATCTCCAACACCAACTCAGACTTTGCATTATCTACCCCAAATGACTTTTTTTCACCAGATTCATCTAATCCCAGTATATCTACGGCAACTCCGGAACATTATCGCTCAAGGCACTTTCAACAAAGCATATCCCCATCAGTATCGCCAAAGAGGGTAGTAAAAAAACTGTCAGCATCATCTCTTGGAAAAACGAGAAACTTTTCCACTTACCAGTCTCCCTGTTCCTCAAATAACTCTAATGAATCCGCATCGCTACAGACAGACTCAAAAAATCTGAATTTTTCATCGCTAGATCACACTACTGGCATTGCCTTAGACAGGCCGATTGCTCAGGAGGATGCTTCGCTAGTTGCAGGTGCTCCCCTTACTACATACCCACCTGATACCACAGAATCTCACGAAGGAACCTCATTACTGGGTGACATTAACCCACCAAGCACTGCTTACGGGGGCTTCCCCGATAATTCAGTCTTGTATAATTCGGATAGAATTACAATATTGCCACCCCCTTTCAATCCTAGTGTCAACCAGAGTAGAAGAAATACATCTGGTTCGGGCATTTCACTCGCATCCCGCAGCTCTTTTTTCAACGTCGACACAGAGGCCAAGTCCACGGGCTCACAACAACTTAAGTCACCGATAACCATTGTACATCGCCGAAGTTTCCCGCCCCAGCCACAACAAGCTGGGCAGAGTTTGGCTCCAGACGAGCGCGCTGATTACTATCGCGAGCAAGTGATTGCTATGAGAGAAATGAAGCGCAAACAGCGGAGAGAGTTCGAAGATGACGAACAAGTGCTTGTAGGCAATAAGGTGTCTGAAGGCCATGCCAACTACGCTGCTGCTTACTACATGCTCACAGGCATTCGAGTGTCGGTATCCAGATGCAATGCTAAGGTTAATCGTGCTCTTACTAACGAAGATTTTTCAGCCTGTCACAAACTTGCATTCGATGTGTCAGGCAACGAGTTAATTCCGTCTTCTAAATACGACTTCAAGTTTAAGGACTATGCTCCATGGGTTTTCCGTCATCTGCGAGAACTTTTTAAACTAGATCCTGCTGATTATCTCATGTCATTGACGTCAAAGTATATTGTATCTGAGCTTTCCTCTCCTGGCAAGTCGGGTTCTTTTTTCTATTTTTCCCGCGACTACAGGTTCATCATCAAAACTATACATCATTCAGAACACAAAATGCTTCGCAAAATTTTGAAGGACTATTACAATCATGTTAAGAATAATCCAAACACTTTGATTTCTCAGTTTTACGGACTCCACCGTGTCAAACTTCCTTTCGGCAAGAAAATTCACTTTATCGTCATGAACAACTTATTTCCTCCACATCATGATTTGAATCGTACCTACGATCTTAAAGGTTCATTTTTGGGCCGTGAATATATTCCCAAAAAAGGCCAGGAGGAATTAACATCAGTGGTACAGAAGGATATCAACTGGGTCCGGAACAAGGAAATTCTAAAATTAGGCCCCCTTAAGTCAAAGCAGTTGATTACTCAGCTAGAAAAGGATGTTGCTCTTCTCAAGAAGCTAAACGTCATGGACTACTCACTCCTTATTGGCATCCACGATAAGACTAAGGACGATACTAGGCGCCAATCTGTCTATGTGTTTGAGCCCACGGGCACAGACCAAATGAAGGCTGCCGAGCTTCGCAGAGCAGTGACATCGACCAACCCTACCGTCATGAGCACCCTAGACATTTTTGCACAAGAGTTCAACCAGCGTGAACTTCTGTTCTACAGTGATGATGGTGGCTTTCAGTCTTCAGACGCCAACGATGACCCGCAGGCGGAAATCTATTACCTTGGTGTCATTGATTGCCTGACACCCTATACTAAGGTAAAGCGTCTCGAGACTTTTTGGAAGAGCATGTCCCATCCTCGTATTATCATATCTGCAATCCCTGCGAATGAGTATGGAGATAGATTTTTTGCTTTTGTGAAGAAAGCTATCCAGCCTTCGAAAAGCCAGAGCTCTATTACAGCTATAAATGCCAGGGCCGATTCTTATTGAGTCACATGCGTGATCAATGCCAGTGACAGCAATCTCATTTTCTAAATTTTTTTAGAAGGTTCATCTAATATTTTTTCCTTTTTTTTTTTTCTCCATCCAAGCTTATCGGTTCAGTAAGACTATCATTTTTTTATTTAATAATACTAGCTTTTATTTTTTTTGCCAGCCGCTTTTATGTCATTATTGTTTAGTTCAATTTTAAGTATTTTTTTTTTTTTTTTTGAAAAACAGGACACAAGATTTAGTTTCAATGTGATTCTTTGTTTCTATATAACTCAAACTACCTCCCAACGGTTCTCACCCCTTAACAGTTCACTTTTTAAATTATCTTATGAACGCAACACCTAAATTGACTATCCACAATTTTTCTCAAATCTATCTTGATATTCTAAATATAAAATTGATAGAGTAATGATTTTAAATGGTATTAATAGTGATTGTGGCACTAAAAATGGCAATTATAGAGATTCCAGTAGTATAGCTGTAAAATGCGTGTTTACAAGCTAGAAATTAAATTAAAAAAAAAGAATTAGATATTTTGAGATTAGTTTTTTATTGAAAAATACAATAAAAAGTGAGAGAAATTGTGAATAGTTGATGTAGGTGTTGTTTTCATGAGATAAGTTGAAAAGTGAACTGTTAAGGGGTAAGAACTGTTTGGTGGCAGTTTGAGTTATACTATGTAAAACTATCGCAACTAAGCATAACAGATTGACTTATTAGTAGCAACACTAAACCTCATGAGCAGCAAAAAAAAAATTAAAATCAAAGTAGTTATAGTGAAAAGTGACTGGTATTTAGATTTTTGGCTTAGTATCATTTAGTCTTTTTTGTACTGAGCTCAAACCCTCTCGCTTCCGGGCTGTCACGGTAGATTTTTTTTCTCATCTATCGTAGCAATTTTAGTTGTTTTTAATCCAGTTTAAACAAAATTTAAGCAGATATATTACAATCAGAATTCAAGCTATAAAAAGAGCTTGTTTTAATCTTTTTTCATTTTGTTTATTTGGTGTATATTTTATAAGCATCAGCAATAGGCTAGAGTCTTTCAGCCCGATGAATGAATATTTGTGTAACAACAAGGTATCACCATATTACGCGACAAAGCTTGATAAGTTGCTACTTGGCGTATTCGGATGCACTAAAAAAATAATTATTGAAACAGTTTCTTTTGCGGTTTATGGGTCTTTTTTTTCCAGAATGAAAATAGAATGGGTGAGAGATATTTAGCAAGATCACCATTGCGAACAGTGGCCAACCAGAGAGATAGCTGGCCAAACACTTGTGGAGTGCTCTTTTTTACATTCTGTAAAACGTGCCCTTAAAAAAGATTTCAAACAATTTCAAGATCTTGTCAGAATTGTTTTACTGGATATAAGATGTTTCTCTGGGAGTGGTAGCCAAGATTTTTCAACCTCCTGCTAGCAAACTTCTTTGCTTTTGGTTCACCTAATGAGAACAGTAAAAAAAATGTGTTTGTTAATTGTCAATCTTTAAAATCAACCTACTGTATTTCATGTATCTCGATTTTTCTACTTAGCACATGGATCAATCTGTTAAAAACTACAAGGCATTATCAAATACAAAACCCACTTATTCGCGTTGAGAAACTGTTAATTTTTATAATTTTCATGGAGACAAAAGTTTTGAATCAATGCTTTTTTTTCATATCTTTTTTTTGATGTTAAGATTCGGTACCTTTTATCGTATTTATGTAAAGCATTAAACAGATGTCATTAATACTACAGAAATACTTTTTTTTGGCAATTAATTTAGTAAACGCTTCTATAGTTTGTGATACAGGACAACAGGAATTTTTTTTCTCAGACTAAAATATTTACAACAATTGGATTCGAACACTCGGTCTAGACATGAAACCTCAAGAAAATAAGGTTTAGACACCGTATATAGCCGCTACGCCACGAAAAAACCCTTGCCTCAAAAAACAGATAAAAGTTTACAACGGACTGGTTTCGAACACGCAGTCTTGTCATGAACCTCAAAAAATAAGGTTTGAAGAACGTGTTTAACCATTACGCCACGAAGGAAAAAAAAATTTAAGTATGTAGCACCCACATTGGGAGGTTCCTTTGGGAAAAAAAAAATTTGTGTGCTGATAAGTTGTCATTTTTAAAAGTCGCCCAAAAAACTCTCTGGATAGATTATCGTAACAGCTCAAAAAGTAAAAAATTGGCAGAACTTTTATCTGGAAACTAAGAAAAGTAAAAAACGTGATTGATGCATTTTTTTAGAAAAGTGGTAACACCATCACGACTCAGGAGAAAGAGGAAAGCATGAATGGTATCACATTGATGTACCCAATGCCCAAATCAATTTAACAGATATCAAGCTATTGACCAAAAGGTTTTTGCGGAATAAGTTGCTCGCGTCGCATTTTGAACGTTAATTCCCAGCTGCGCACAGGTCATGGTTCAAGCAAAGAGTGGTTTTAAGAGGTTCGATAAATCACAAAACTCTTTTTACAGCAAATGCAGTGACCTCAAAACCATATACTACATATCCATATTGATCGCATCTTTTTAACGACATAAGTTATAAGCTGAAATGGCTTTCACCAGCACTAAATCTCTCAGTGATGTTCAACAGGAAATTCAAGCACTTGACAGTTTATGTGAGTTGAGACTTGAACGTCTCTCAACCTTATCACATTTTTCAGTTAGCTTTCTTATTGACACTTGCTAATACTAATATGAAAAATAACTTTCCGACTTCTTTCTGTTAACTAGCAAGAATTGAGTTTTTGAATCAGGAAGTTATTTTCTGTGTATCAGTTTGGGACGAAACTTTTCAGTAAAACTGGGTAGTTAGTAGGTGAAATGGCACTTAAAGGCAAAAACTGGTTAAATAAAATAACTCATTAACAGCAGTCTTATAGTGACACAAAGTTTTTCTTTTTGGTTTGAATTTTTTCAAGATTTTCTGCAATAAATTTGTGATTCGTAGATGGTGGATAATCAATCCAATGTCTTTACATCAAAAAAAAAAAGTTTCACATACAAAAAACAATTGTAACATAAGATATAAAGAAAAGACATTCATTCAAAAAAAATTGTCTCTAAAATAAAATCTCAAAATAGCGTTTTCATTGTGCACAAGTGGTTTTAGCATTTGATTGTGATTTGTACCAAATAATATTTTTGGTGTGACCAATTGACTGTGTAAAAACTTCATATTCAATCAGTCAATATTTTGCTGAAAAGAATCTGCATGCATAAATACACAATACCGTAGTTTAAAAAGTTGCATTGTACGTTAGACTAATTCTTTCTTGAATTCTCACGAGATTTAAATGTTCAATTTTGTGCATCATTTGATTAAAAAAAAAAAGACTCATAACTTGGCTATCTTCGTTTTTAAGTGTTGATAAAAAATTAAAAAAAAAAACTCCTTCTTTCACCTTTTTAATCTCTCCATTAACTTTGAATCACGTCCCGCTACAGCTTCAGTAAAATATATCAAATCACTAGCTATCTCTGAGGCTGAACATGAAAACACAAATGGCATTAAAATCACCGATGTGATGCATTATTCAGATGGTAACGTTAGCGACTCCAATGACAAAATCAAAAATGAAATATTAGAGTATCTACATTTCATTGACAGTGAAAATACCGATGACTAAAACGTTTTGAGTGCTGAAAACTCAAGCAACGATTTAGATATTTTTGTAGACTGAATCAACTTCTAACTCTGCTTTATAGTGATGATTGTGATAGCAGTCTTAGCCAAGAACACCCAAATCACAAAAACAAGTTTTCGTGGTCTACAACCCTAAGTTTGTTATTTCTAAGCTCAGCTAGAACTGTTTTGCAATCTGAACTTGGTAAGAAAGTGAAAAGTCTTTCTAGGTTTTGGAAATTTTGTGTCTATAGTCCAATTATTCCTATTTGTTTTCAATGTTTTGGCCACTAATATTATTTAACCGCTTTTAAACTCTACGACAAAAGGCTAAAATTATTGAATGCGAATTTAATGTCCGACTCAATTGTGAGTTTTGGTTTTCACTTCAGAAGACTGAATTCATGTCCCACTGAAATATATAAAACTTGGTGAGTTGAATTTAGTACTTTTGACAATAGACTAATATCAAAAACATGTGCATAGTTATCATGCTTAAGTCCGACAGTCATGACATTATTTAAATTGTATTTGACTTAGACGAACCGAAAGACTCTACACAAAATATTGAACCTTACTGCCATTTCTCAAGACCATCTGATTCATAATCCAAGTTTTGGTAAGATCACGTGAAACTTAGTTTCAATTGGTGGCAACCAGAAATGAAGAGGTTGTTTTTACGACAAAGGTTCTGGACATTAAAAACTGGTTTAGCAAGTTAAAGACTTAGAATTCTTTTAGTAGGATTTTGTTTTTGGCTTTGGCATAATTTTCACATCTAACTAAACATCTGATATCTATAGCTGAAGCCGTGATGATTGATGAGCAATTGCGGAGACAGATCGTGGCAAATTTACACCATCCAAATGGTCTTATATAGAAGCAGCAGTTTCAGTATTAATAAAAATAATAAATATACAGAGATGTAAAGTTAAGATTCTATCAATGCGGAGGAAAACATAATAGATTTCCTAGGGGTTGTGACGATATGTGCGCACTGAGACTGTGGAGAGGACTTGTAAAATGGTAGGTTGCTGTTCAGCCTTGTTGTTTTGACAAACCCAGTACTAATAGTGCGTCGCGAACAATATGACGCTAATTTCACTGAGAATAACTACGGTCAGTAATAATTTATCGTTTTTTTTAATGAACTTGTCTTGTTTTTATAACGATAGTATTTAACAGTAGTTTGTTTAACTGTCATTCAGGTGGCAATCTCTCTCAAAAAAAAACATAAATCTTGACTATCCATTAACATAATAAAAAAAGTATTTGACATCATAAAAAATAACAATAAAATAAAAATAGTAATAAAAAGGCACGATGCCACAATATAATAGAATTACCAGACAAGCTGTCTATTATTGCTTCTTTTCTTGCTCCTTCTGCTGCAATTGAGCTTTGATCTTTTCGTTAAGTGCTTTAGCATCGGTTTTGACAACCTCGGGGAAAGCCTCAATTTGCTCTTTGGTGGGGAGCTGAATGCCGGGAAGGCCCTGAGACTGTTGGCCCTTGGGCTCTTCCTTGGGGAGAACGGTGGTCTTGTAATCTTCGGGCATTGTGTTGTCAATTGATAGTAGTTAAAGTTGATTGATAGTGGTAAGTTAACTGGAGGTTAAAAAAAAGTATAAGAAGAAGAAGAAGAAGAAGAAATTAACGTCTGTAATTCTCAGATTTTATAATTGCCTCCGTCGTCATCAAGCCGTTCCGTTGTTGTCTGCGTTGCGTACTTTCTCTGTCCCAAAACAGAATAACCCTTACCCATGAACATTTCAAGTTTTTCAACGCATTGTTAAGAGATTGCCAGTCGGCTAGTATAGTAGTCTTCATGGCCAACGGACAATGTTTTCCCTGACGTCTCTTCAAGCCAACCCTACCAAGCAGCTCAACGGCCTACAAGCATCGCCAAAGCTGCGGTCGCTGTCCGGACAGGTGCATCAATCGCTACTGACGTTCACGACTGATGATACCGTCAACATCCTCATTGACGCGGGCTGGGACTCGGCGCTCTCGTCCTCGCTTGATCATATTCTCGCACTTGCCCCAGAGATTGATCTGATTTTGCTCACACATGCATCTGTCAACCACGTTGGCGCATACGCGTATCTTTGCAAAATTTCTCCTGAGTTTGCGGCCATTCCGACGTATTCGACTTTGCCTGTCATCAACATGTCACGCATCGTGACACTCGATTACTACCGCAGCGCTGGTCTTCTCGGGCCTCTAGTGAACGAGAAAGTGACACTATTTGATGTCGAGTGTGCTTTTGATAACGTGCTGCCACTAAAGTACTCGCAGAGCACGCATCTTCAGGACAAGCTCGACGGGTTCATAATCACGCCGTATAATGCTGGACACACACTCGGTGGAACATTGTGGAAGATCCAGCGCGACCAGGAATCCATTCTTTACGCAGTTGACTGGAACCACTCGCGTGATAGTCATCTCAATGGCGCGTTCTTGCAGTCTAATGGCAAGAT
Source organism: Geotrichum citri-aurantii (assembly GCA_030463015.1). NCBI lineage: Eukaryota > Fungi > Ascomycota > Dipodascomycetes > Dipodascales > Dipodascaceae > Geotrichum > Geotrichum citri-aurantii. The sequence goes on from JAKVQX010000116.1 coordinate 16,192, forward strand.
CCTTGATGCGCTTACCAAACCCAGTATCATGATCTGCGGGTCTAAAGTATCTGAACGGCCTGCGACACTCAAGCGTCGCAAGGAAAAACTTTTTGTTAATATTCAAGAAACCCTTGGTCGTGGTGGTACAGTCTTGATTCCCACGTCGAGCGGTGCGCGTATACTCGAGCTTTGTCATATCCTCGACTCGTTTTGGGAAGATCACAAAATTTCAGCGCCGCTAGTCTATTTCTCACATGTCGGCTACCGAACGCTTTCATACGCTTCTTCAATGCTGGAGTGGATGTCGTCCGTGGTGATTGATGAGTGGGAGGTCCACAACAATTCGCCATTTGACGCTAAGCATATTAAGGTGTACAGTGACCTGGAAGAACTTGCCAAGCTAGACGGTCCCAAAGTTGTGCTTGCCTCTGGCGAGGCTCTCGAGGCAGGTTTTTCACGTGGTCTCTTTACAAAACTGTGCGATAGTAGCAACTCGCTGGTTATTTTGACAGAGCGCGCTGGCGGTTCCGAGAGCCTCAACGGCCAGTTATATTCACTATGGAACGACAACAGCAACAATAGCGATGGGTCTGTGCAGTTAACGACGCAAATGCTTGTTGATTACAGTGAAGAGTCTATACTAAAGGGTGAGGAACTAGCTGATTACTCGGAGTTGATTCGCGAGGAGAAGCGTAAAAAGGAGATTCAGACAGCAATTGAACTACGGAACAAGAATATCTTAGAAGAGGAAGATGATGAAGACAATGAGTCTTCAGATGATGAAGAAGACGAGCTGGTACTATCGGGTCAGCTAAATACTGGCATTCTTATCTATGGTCAAGGTGTTTACGACTATGACGCGCGACCTAACAGTACTTCCACGACCACAGCTGCTAGCTCTGCCAGCGACCCAAAGCATAACACCAAGCCAAAAATGTTTCCATTTGTGTCAAAGCGCCGTCGCGTGGATGACTATGGTGAGGTGATCAAATCGGACCAGTTCTCGACCAAGGCGAAGGATAAGGAAGACCTTCTCCTCGTGGCTGGCGGTGCCCCAAGTGGACGGGGAAGTCAAGATGATGTTGTAATCCAGGATGCCAAGGTTGGTGAAAAGCGACAATGGGGTGATGTTGATCATAGGGCTAGTATAAGCGGCGATACTTTGTCCCACAACATCCCCGGTGGACGTGAGAATGCTGGTCCAGGTGGGCGCGGCAATACTAGCAATAGCAACGATAATAACAACTTTACTGACGGTGGTAACAGCATGCCTGATTTTGACTCAGATGAATCGCTACGATTAGATTCATTTTCAGTGGCTGCAGTGCCGAAGAAAATAGTTCCCGGCCACAAGCAGGTCAAGATACTGTGCAGTATTGACTTTATTGACTTTGAGGGTTTGACAGACGAACGGTCTATGAAGATGATTTTGCCGCTGGTTCAACCGCGTCAGCTAGTTTTTCTCAATAACAATGGTACACGGAGCAACAGCGGCAGCACCGGCGGGTTAGACCGAGACGGCTTAGTTGAATATCTGCAGTCGAAGAAAATCGATTTCATTCATACTTTACCTCCTGCCAACGACAGTGATGCTAGCCCGCGCATAGAGATCAAACTTGGTGGCTCAAATATCTACAAGGTCGAGATCTCAAGTGAACTTGAGAAGTTGCTTAAGTGGCAGAAGATCATTGGTGACTACTCCGTGGCCCATATCACAGGAAAGCTGAAAGCAAAAAATAGGACCCCAGCAACACTTAGCCCGGAACCCGTAAAGGAGGAAGACAGCGAGGTCAAGACAGAAAACAGCGAAATCAAGGCAGAAAACACCACTGTCAAGGCAGAAGATAGCACTGTCAAAAAGGAAAACCCCACTGCGGAATCAGAAGTGGCGACACCGCCCAAGTCCACTCCTGTCAGCCGGAACGAGCCACTGATTCTGGTGCCGCTCGAGACGGCTCGCGAGGTTTCACTTGCACCGCGCACAAACCCGATTCTGGTCGGCGACATCAAGCTGGCCGAGCTGAAGCGAAAACTGTTCCGGCAGTTCGGTATCCGCTCAGAGTTTGGTGCCGAGGGTATTCTTGTTGTTTTCTTTGCTAGCACCAGAACGCCCAAGCTCGCCATCCGTAAGCTTGGTGAAGGCAACATTATTGTAGAGGGCGTAGGCGTTGATGAAGACTTTTACAAAGTCAAGAGCTTCATTCGTTCTATGCTTGCGTCCGTCTAATCTCTATTGCTCTAATCTTCTTTTTTGGGGGGGAGTCTTTATTCTTATATTATTGTTGTTAAACTTCTGTTCAGTTAATTTTACTGCTCATACGAATTCTTTTTTCATAATCATTATTTGGTTTTTAAAACTAAAGATTTGTGTAAACTATTTATATAGAAAAATAAAAATACATTGTTAGAAAAAATGTACGTGAGTGTGTCGTTAGTACATAGCGCATGCGCTGTTACCTTAATTATTAGTGATGCGTGTAGTCGCGCCAGGCTCGTTCTCACCATCGTCACTATTAATGCTGAAGCGATCTTCTTCATCTCTACGGGTGAGACCCTGAAGCTCGAGATCCTCATCGTCGTCATGGCGCTGTACCTGCGAGTATGCGGGGCCGCTGTCAGCGCCGCTGCGCAGCTTATACGCCGAGTTCTGGTACATGCGCTGCGCGCGTGTCTTGATGCTTTGCCAGATCACCGCGCGGCGAACCTTGCCAAGTAAGAGATACAAGATAACAACCAAGATTAGCAGAAACAGAAGCGAGCCCCAGACGCGCTTGCTGTGATGCTCAAACATGTCTTCCCAATCATAACTGTCGTCGTCGTCATCGTGGTCACCCTTGTGACTCGACTTACCGTGGCCATTTGGTGGCTCCACGCTAGAAGTAAACGCGGGGCGGACAGAGGTTTGCTCAATACCAAACTCCAGCAGTGGTGAAGCGCCACTATTGTTAATGTCAGAGTTCTTAAACAAGCCCGTGCTGTTGTCAAGCCCTGTCAACAAGTAATTCTGTTCCGCCGTGGCGTACATTAGTACACGACCAAGAGTCCATGAATATTCGACGCCATTGATCTTTTCGACGCTCTGTAGTGGGTTCAAATAATCAGACAGCTCTTCAATATGTTCGACCTTTTTGCCGCTTTTGTCGTCCACAAGATTGGGCAATTCGAGGCCCTTCTCAACCATCTCCAGAATCCAACTGGTTCTAATGCAAAGGTCTTGCAAATTCGACTCGCTTTGTTTCTTAATGCCCTTCTTTTTGTTTTCCTTGTTGTCGGTAATCGCATTATTCTTTTTGACAATATCGTCCCAATCGCTCTCACAAAACTCTTTGAGTTTAGTTTTCAAGCGCTTACCGTCGAAACGACCACCCATCTGAAACCCATCGTGCGTTGTATCCCAGTACTCACTGACGCCGATAAGATGGTTTATATCAAAGTCGAAATCGGCATTCTGTTCGCCCTTGACCTTCTGAGCAATTGGCTCCAAAAGCTGCTGGCACTTTTCAAAGTTGCCAGTACCAGTGGTTGAAGCAGCAGCCGCCTCAATCTCCTTAGATATATCCTTACCCTTGTAAGACTTAATTCGTTTCCCTTCGGAATCGTAGTATGTGACGAGACCCTTAGGGTCGCAAGGATTTTCTTTGCTGTCCTTGACTGTTTCAAACACTTGCTTCTGGATCTCGTTTACACCGAGTCCTAAGAACGTCTTCGACGACACCTGGAACTTGAGGTCATCCTCCGCTTTACCGCTGTTTAGCACGCCGAGGTTGACAGAATAAAGATCCTTTAGGTTTTGGTCAATTTCGGTCTTATTCGGCACAAATGTTATCTGAGTAGATGCGCCTCCCATCTCCAGAAACCCATAGGTGTTGTGATTTTTGCCGTGATCGTGTTGCTCCGGATTTTGCAGACCGCCGACAAGATAATTGACCGCCAACCAGCCAAATATTCCCTCTGTATCACCGGAAATGATGTTGACATGTTCATTACAGTTTGGTAAATAAAACTTAGTTGTCTTTTTAATGAAGTCGCACGACTGGCCCAAAATTTCCTTTTTCTGGTCCTCTTCCAGCAGGCGCATACCACCCGTGGCATGGATGAAGATTGGGGTTCGTGCATGCTGCTCCGCAGGAATTATTGTCTCTGCGTACTTCAAAAGCTCGGCCAGATGATCCTGGCCTATTTTGTCAGCCTTACCCACAAAGCTGGACATGCCTGGGTTAATCTTGTGCACCCATTTGTGTCCCTGCTTGTTTACGACAGGCAAACGGCCAATCTTGAGCTTCTTTTTTTTGTCTTTCTTGTTATCTTTACCCTTGCTCTCATCATCATCGTCATCATCGGTATCGCTATCGTCATCATCGTCTTCTTCTTTTTTCTTGCGGGCCTCTAGTGTTTTGGACCCCTTTTCCTTTTTGTTGCTGTATGACGTGTCGGGATAAGAGTAAATATGGACCCGCGAGCCACTCGACCCGGCGTCAACAACTACAACGTAGTTATACGGCACGCCATTTTTGTCGTAAACAGGGGCTGTAGAGTGCTTAGATTTGTCTTTTGTCATCGTGTTAATGTATTTTTTTTCTTAACCAATGACTTTGCAAAATTGGTGAAAGAAGAAAAGAAAAGAAAAAAAATTGAGAAAAAAAAAAACACAGGTACCCATGTGTTTTACACTTGATGGAATTTGGTAACTTTTTTTCACTTTAAGGCACACGCTAAAATCAAGGGGCCACGATTCTAACATTCAAAACGAGCTTTGGTATTTGATACTAAATTACAATATAATATTAACTTCATTTCCATTATCATTCACTACTAATTATTCTATGAAAGCTATACTTGGCCATCCAGAAGGGCCTCAACAGCGCCCTGCACGTTACCACCGCTTCTTCTCAGGGCGCGTACGTTTCTTTCAAAGTCAAAGAAGCCGAGCTCATTCAATTGACGGAGCTGAGACTCATATCTTTCCTCAGGAGGTCTGTTATCTTCTGGTTGGGGAGCGGCAGCACCACCACCAAGTAGGCTAGCTAGAAGCTCGGGGTTGTAACCAGCACCGGCGCCAGCACCAGAGTTGCCTAACGCAGGGTTGAGCAAGGCGGCAAACGGGTTGGCCGCAGCAGCAGCGTCGGGATTGGCGCCACCCAAAAGAGAAGCAAACGGGTTGGCAGCAGCAGCAGCAGCAGCATTGGGAGTGGAGTTAGTGTCAGCGTTAGTGGCAGAAGAATCAGTGGATCTATTACTAGAATCGTTGGTTGCAGCACCAGGAGCAGGAAAACTGCTGGTAGGCTGGCCAAAGCCGTTGCCACCACCCATCATGTTTTGAAGCTGCATCATCTGGCGCAGAGCTTCAGGGTTAGACATCATGTTTCGGAACATAGGGCTTTGAATCATGTTTCTGATCTGAGGGCCCATCTGACGAAGTTGCGGATTAGAGTTAATCATCATCTCAACCATACTGGGGTTAGACAGCATGGCTTCCATCTGCTCTCTAAAACCTGGTGCACTCATCATGTTAATAATGTCGTCGGTGTTAGGAGCAGCACCCATGCCGCCGTCGGGGCCAAACATGCTTGCGTTGGGCAGCGATGCATAGCCGGCGTATCTTGCACCGGTCAAGTCGGCAAACGGGTTACCTGGGTTGATGCCAGTGGCAATATTAGTGGGCGCGGCGGGGGTAGGGGCCGCAGCGCTGTTTCCAGTTGAAGAAGATGAAGAAGAGTCTTTAGGAGGAGCACCACGAATGAGATGAAGCGAACATCCGGTCTTAATTTTGTAAGAGCTCAAAGTCTCGGGGTCTTTCAGAATTCTTCCAGAAAAAATTACTCTTTGTCTATCAGCAGGGATCGAAGATTTTTCCGCCAAAACTCCCTTGAGTTCCGCAACCGTCGCATCTGGAGAGATAGTGATTTCGTATTTCTTGTCGGCTGAAGACCTTTGTAAAAAAGGTGGTTAGTATAAAAGCAATTGGCACAGTTTGCGTTCAAAACTACACAGCATACTTGATAGTGATAGTGATTTCCTCGGTCGATTCTGACATATTTATGAGAGCAAATAGGGTGATAAAGAATTGAGTGGGTTGTGCGTAAAAGTATAAAACTAACTGATACAAGAGTGTGTGGCAAAAGTGTCTCGCTGTTCAATTAGAAAAAAATTTAAAAAGCCAGAGTCGCTATTAAAAAAGCTAAAGACAGAATGCGTTGATAATTCAAACTGGCGAGCTGATGAAAAAAAGAAAGGAGGAGGAGGAAAAAAAAAAAGACAACGAAAACCAAAAACCAAAAAGGAAGTTTTAGGAACGTCATGGAATTTCCGTACAACACCGTATTCTCAAAAAAGTAGACTTTTCACTCAATTAAAGTGACCAAAAATTAGTTTTAAAAATAAAAAAAAATCATTCTAACAATTTAGCAACTAATTCTTATTTAGTACCAATTTTTTTTTAATTTAATTGCAACTTTTGACTTTTAGACGTTATGATTATTATCTTCAGCAAAATTTATTAAAACATAATTGGCACTATGGCCGAGCGGTTAAGGCGAAAGATTAGAAATCTTTTGGGATTTTCCCGCGCAGGTTCGAGTCCTGCTGGTGTCGTTCTTTTTTGTGTGCAAGGGAGGTTTTTTTTCAAGTTTGTTAAATTTTACATGTTTCTTGAGTAATTGTCAAGCAAGTATATTAATTTATGTTGCAACTTTTTAATGATAGCCAAAAATATATAAAACAAAATAACTTTGACACTTAAAAACAATCAATACAGGTAAAGCTGTAAAATTTTTGACACGGTGTGATATGAAGAAGACGTTGAGCAACTCAGGTTTCGCTCTTGTAAGAGTCAAGAATGTTGGGAACACGGAAGTAGTAGGTGAATACAAAATCCATGCTAATCAGTAAATAAGGCCAAAAATGCGAAATTATAATAAAAATATGATCACTACCACTAATTGATGTAAGGATTTATTAACAACTTCTTCAGTAATGGTTTGCATAATTAGAGCAGCTGGTCAAGGTTTTACTGATTGTCAATCTCTGGTATCGACTTACCAGATTCAAGTATCTCAAGATTTTCATGGGTAATCCGTAGCAATCAAATGCAGAAATCACTTATGAACGTTGAAAACACTACTTTGAGAATCTCATATAGACATTAGTTTTCAAATCGAAACCTTCTTTGTAGATTTAAAGAAAATGTTGTGTCAAAAACATATACTTCTTTTAATTTTAAAGTATCGCTCTCAACGTAAGTAGGTGGCTTTTGTTTTTTTTTCTTTTTTTCTTTTTTTGTTAAATTTTTCAAGTAGATGTATTATAGTGCGCGCTGAAATATTTCGCCGAAATATTTCTTTGAAGTTTTCATAGAAATCAAATTTTTGTAATAATTTCATTTTTCTGTATTTTCCGTACTAAATTTCGTATTTGCTTTTTTAGAGTTTACAATACAAATTTTTCATCAACAGCACATAAAAACCAGACCTGGTAATTAAAGGACGCAAATGACTATATTTGATTAATTTGAACCTTGCAAAGAAAAATTCAGTCACAAACTAAGCAAATTGAAGTGCTAAATTTTGTCTTTGGCATCTCAAAATTATGCTTCAATAAAGTGGAGGTCTCAAAAAAATAGTCCTCAAATGCGGATGTAGCCAGCCAGAGACAGCTGGGCACTTACTAAAAAACCAGCATATTTTTCTTTTCAAATCAAAGCGTGAGTACACAAGAAAAGAATTTCAAATTGAGCTCTGTGTTTTGTATAACACCAAGAAAAGTATTAAAGATTTGACCAAAAGTCTTCATTTGCTGCCGGACTTGCTAATCTGGCAATTGAGATAGCGGTAGGTCATGCTAGGGCTTTACCATTTTTACTTCTCACCAAAACTAACACATAGCAGTGATGATCTTGTCGAAAAGACGTTGTTTGGACAACTGATTGGCATTTTGTGGAGCATATCTCTGCTTGAGAAGAGTTTCCCAAGAATTTGTTTAGAGCGTTCTGCTTGGTACTAAGAAAAATCTTCGAGCGGTTATTAAGCTCTTATTCTCTACCGCATCTTCTCCATGCCCTTCCAATCAACCTAAACCACAGACTAGGTGGAAAACTCAGTGCCAATGAAGTAAATTGAATTATGCAATTGATGGCGCTACCCCGTTAATTGGGTTTACTAGGACGCACAGTTGTGAAAAACTTGGCGCAATCGAAATAAAATATATATAATGCAAGATAATTAATGGCTCTAGTTATCTGTAATTTTTTTCAACTTTTGACTAGCTATAGAGACCATAGTTCACTAATTTCATTAGACGATTCAAATTTGCAAAGAGTTTGGCATTGCTACACCTTGTGTAGCTTGTTGTCCAAAAAAAAAAAGTCCTAAAAATTTTGCTATCTCTTTCTATGCATTATGTTTTGTGGTCAAGTTACACAGATTCTAACTAGCCAATTTTACGACAATGGATTAAATAAAGAAAAACTATTTGCAAGAATTCAAAAAGAAGTAAACGTGAAAGGCTAGATCTCAAACTCGTCTTAAAAGCACGTAAATAAATCTTTGTTTTCGTGGATGCCTTGAATCACAGTTTCACGTTAAAACTTCAATTGTATCTTACCTCAAGATTTTAAAGATTAGTTTACGTAAATTTGATTATTGCTACTATGACTCAGAATATATCCGACTCATAACAATTTTGGTTTTTGGTTAATTCTGTTTTCCTGGAAAAGTAGCAAATTCCATGAAACCAAGATTCTAAAGCCAGAGCGCCTTATGCAAGAGTAGGCATCGTAGGAAAAACATACCAAGTTATCACAAGTGCTCATTACACGTAAATTGCACTTTCTTATTTTTTTGAACAAACACTGTTTATATAATTTTACGCCCGCAGCAATTAGAATAATACTTTAAGCATGTTGAATATATCCGCTACCACTAAGATTGTCGTCACAGCAGAAACTACACCAATAACAGTCAATGCTCATAACGCCAAACAGGCAAAAGGAGGCCATGCTCATTATAGTTGTTTAAGGCTCAAATTGATGAAAATTTACAAAAAACTCAAAGTTCTTGTTTATTCAAAAAACAAGTGGGGAATCAGCACGTTGGCAACTTGCATGTGGGCACAAGTTGCCTTGCTTTCATTGTGTGCATGCGGTGCAGATGAAGGTAGCAAACCTTAAACCCTATTTAACAACCGAAAACTTTACAACTTCAGCAATAATGAAACAACAACCGTGAAATATAGTGCAAAGTTCCAGCTTGACGCAATGCCAATTTGAAAAAAATTCCCACGTAAACGGTTGTAGTCACTTTTTCTGTCAATTCTAAGTAGAACAGTTGCTATTGCGGAAGACAAAAGTTATTCAATTTTTGGGTCTGGTGAAGCTTTAGGAGATAGCAAGGTTGAAGACGAGTGCTGGTCTTTTCCCGCTACTATAAAGACACAAGGTCGGGTCAGACTTCCAGCCAGCCGAGGATTTTTTGAAAGTACTTCATGCCTAGAATTGCATAATTCTCTGCAGCATCCGAGAGAAAAAGAAATTGTGTTGTTGTCTCTCAAGTAAATTTTTGCTGGAGGTTCCGGTGGCTTCTGCGATTCAGGCTTCTGATAGATATCAATGATTTTGGGTGGAAAGACAACTGGAGTTTCTGATGGATTATCGACTAAGTGAAATTTTTGGGTTTCTAATGATGAAGGTTCTGTTGAAGGTTTTGGTGTTAATGCTTTTATTTGCTGATTGATTTGACAAGTTTTTTTCAATCGTTTTTTAACCATAAATTTACTCTCAATCTCTAAATGCCCCCACACACAATTTTGGAGCGGAGCTACTTTCTGCGATGCAGCCCACGTTTTTGGCCTTTTGGAGGGTTGTGGGGTTTCAGCCGTCTCACAGAGGCTGCTGGAACCCCGTTTTAGGTTGGGCCGTGCTGCTTCCGTAACTGCTTCTTGTTCTAGTGCTCTCGTGAAGCTTGGACTTGACAACGCAGTTCTAGACGCAGTTATATGAGATGACTCAATATGCACTCGAGCTTTGATATCAGCAAAGGCTTGAATTTGAAGCCATGTTAGTAAGCTGTGATTTTGCCAGTCATAAAATCGATCACAGCTTGTGAAAAGCCTATAGTCAATTGTGGAAAGAAAATTTTGCTCAGCAGAGTTAAGCTCCTGTAACAAAAAGCCTGAAGCAGACACCCAGTCCTTATTTTGGTGTCCAGCATCATCAAAGTACTTGCATGCTAGCAACAGTGCTACTGTCAGATACAATTTTTCATTGCTTTTAATGTTTGCTTGTATTATCTTGGAACTAGAAAGGGCTTCTTTTAGTTTAAAAATGTAGTGCAGAGCTAATGCAACTTTTGAAGCAGGCAGGTTTTTTTCCTTGAGTAGATTGTCCACAAAGTTTTCGTAGTCGGGAGTAGGAAATGATTGTGGTGAAAGATTGAAATCAGCAAGAAGAGGTTCCTCTGTCCAAAAAAACAGTTGATTTGCTCTGAAATATAATGAGTTTAAGACACTATAATCGTTGAAAAGAAAAAGACATGAGATGTTGGTGATATTTTTAATATAGTTGGAGTTTTTTTTTGGATAAGAAGTCTTTCGGGAAATATTCAGGTTTTCATAATTTTGATGGGCAAGGTCGAGTAACTGAGATTGAGGTCTTGGGCTATTGTGATTTGTTGACATCAGGGATGAAGAATAGATGCTAGAAGACACAGAATAAACGGTACCCGGAGTTTTAGTGTTTGAATAATTTGAAAAGATGGAAGTGGTAGAGGAAAGCCTAGAATGACCCTGATGTTTTTGATGCTGAGTTTGAGACATAGGTGAAGCGCACTCTTCTAAAGAAACAGCGGTAGTCGTAGAAACAGAGGCAATAGAAGTAAACGTTTGTTCAGCATCTTCAATAGCTTCATCATCTTTCTCAGATGATGACGTATCTTGGACAATGCTTTGAGTCAAATTGCTGCAATGACGCTGAAGGCTGTTTGTTTCTTTGCGCGACTTGCCAGACATGAAAATAGAAATGCGCAAAGCGAAAGAAACAATAAAGTGCAAACAATATTGTATAAACTTAGGAACTTTTTAACGACATTTCAATCTACTTTTATACATGGTTTCTTCTGGTTTTTTGTTGATTGTGTGTAAACTCTATAGATAAAATATATACATGAAAAACACGAAATGGCTTTGATAAGTCGTTTAATAAGGTTCTCCGTCTATTGCAAGCACAAGCAGTGGATATTAGGGACCCAACCACCATAGAGGAAAGTTAAGCTTTTCTTTTAATCCCCGTGCGTTTTGTTTAGCACTATACTTTTTTTTTTCGTTATTAATTTTCGTTCAAACCTCGCAATTCTTTCTTGGCTAATAGTATCTTCTCTTTCAAGAAGCTCAAAAAGGTATGTGGGGGAGGCAGTATTATTTCAAGTGGGTTCAGGCTAGGCTAGCTTGTTTCAATGCTACCCTTTCAGTGCGCACCTGCTTCTTTTTCTTTTTTTTTCTTACTGTTTTAAATCAGTGTGCCCTGGCTCATATACTGTAGTCTGTAATTTCAAAATTAGAAAAGAATGTCTGCTGAATGAGAAGTAATTTTTGTTTGAGAGTCCCAGGTTTGCATCAAGCCGCTCTGACCAGTCAAAGAACTATCTAATACGATATAGGCATTTAAACAAGTACCACGAGGCTTACAGCAAGAAAATTCATGAGTTTTGGATCAACCTATCAAGTTTTTTTTTTCGTTCAGTAATTTTTTTTCGTGCTAGCCAATGTGTCGGCTGTGCAAATTAGCTTGCTCTTTTATATGCAGTTGTGCAAATAGGTCTAGGTTCTGCAAAAGAATGTTCTCTTAATTCAAATAGTTGGAAATGTATTTTATCAGTTAATGCGCATAAAACTATTAATAATGGTTGTATAGTAAGAGTTTTAGCAGCATTAAAACACTTAGGTAGATGTCTTATGGTAGTATTATACCGACAAGACATTATTATTACCGTGGTCTGTGATAATTAGTAGCGCACCTGTATAGCCGACAAAAAAATCTGGGCAGGTATAAAAAAACCTCCCACAAGATGTACAGGTTAGTCTCAAAGAGTTGAAAAATCTTCAACAAATCTGATACAGTGATTTAGTGTGTGTCATTGGTAAAACATTATATACTTTCTTAATCTGAACTGCCTACAACTTGCGCAAAGTAGTTCGGACTGGAGCAAGAATCAGAACTTTTACTGAAATTTGGCAGATTTGTTAAAACAGATGAAGTTGCCATAATATTGCAATTTTTTAAAATTGTGCCCACTATTTATGGTTACATGATGTTTTTTCCCTTGACAATTTTCACAACCTACTTTCTAACTTAAAGCCTGAGGCCTAAAACGTGTATAGTATATAGTTTAATCTGTTAAACTATTTTATGATTGCTATTTGATCACTTTTCTTTTGAGAAATTTAAGATTTACAACAATTTTTAGTTTTTCCTTTTCATTTTTGCAAGGCATCTAATAAAATTAAGAGAAGCTATTTAGCGGCTACAAATTTTGACTACACGCAATAGAAACTATAAACAGGATTTGTATTTATACAAGCAACGGAAAACCTTTATTAAATACCAAAGAGAGTTTTACAAAAAGCAAGCATTTCAACCTGCCAAGCTACTTTAAGAGTTGCGTAGAAACAAATGGGGATTTTTTTTTTTTTGAAAGTTGAAGTCATTTTTGTGTCTATTTTGTTAAGATTTAAAACTGTTAAATTTGCTGAAAAAATTTTGTAGCTTTTTTTTCAAAAATTTACACAAAACCTTTTTCTCTATCTATCAATCTGAAAAAAGTTTTAAAAATACACTGTGTTTTGCCGTACCTTTAGTGAAGTTTTTAAGAGGCAGCAAACCATAGTGCTTTCAAAAGGTAATTTCAAATAAAATGTAAATCACTAAACAAATTATTTCTGCAAATTTCACAAGCTAAAAATTATTGAATTTGCTTTTTATGAGTCTTTTTTCATCCTGTAGAACGTGTCTGCTTAATAAAAAATTGTAGTTTGATTCAAAAGTCCTATTTATTATCAAGAAGGGCCTCAGAGCTGTATTTGAGCTCTTAAATTCTTTATCACAGTTTTTTTTAACATACTTCTTTACTGATCGGCAATAGCTGCTATCGGCCTGCCAGATGTCAGAATTCCCCTTTGAACATTACTCGGCTCAAAAAATTATTGAGTTTTGTTGAATGCAAAATATACTATAGCTTGTACTGGCAAAGTTGAACTAAAAGTTTTTAAGTAAAAAAATTTAATTTAACATGTAATTTTTACATCTGTTGTTTAGTGGTAAATAAAGGTAGAATATCAAGTTATCGAAAACAATTTCAAAGAACAAGTCTGAAAGCGTGTTAATACTATTATATTTTTATTAATCAATGATTTATCTATTTTGATGCTTTGAATTGTCAGTGGCAAAAAGCATCCCGCATTTTCTGATTTTGTCTGTTAACTATTTTCAGAGCATTTTTTCTGATTTAAAGACCAGTTAACTTTTTTGACTGGGCTTCTTTAGATTTGATTGTTCCAATGATCTTTGAAAGCTAACAAATCAAAGCTTGATTGGATTTTTAGTAGTGACAATTTGCTTTCATGAGGTCTCATGTTCTTAAGTCTTTGAACATTTTCCATTGTTTTATTTAATAATAACATCTTGGATGCCAACTTGCTGGTGTTAACTTTTCGAAAATTACTTGCGTATTTTGTGTATCTGCGCCGGCTAGTCACATTTTTTTCATCACCAGCTTTTCAAGCTCGTAAACCCTTCAAACGCAGCATACAGCAGCAAAAGACTTGGTCTAAAATCTTTTGTAACCAGTTATTCACTGAAATTGCCATATGATTTTTTCTGTTAATTTTCTTGAATTCATGATTCTCAAAATAAATGAAAATAGACTTATAAATTTTTGTCATGTGACTACCCAGATTATAGTACCTACCGTACACTAATCAGAAAATCGGTATCTAAAGATAATTTTCATTTATCAAGCGCAGAAAAAATAAATGGACAGTATCTATTTTTTAAATTTTTTTTGTCTATTTGCTTTTTCTTAAACTTGATTTATTTTTTTTTGTTTTTTTTAAAAAAATATACATTCACGCCAAAATCACAGTAAAACATTGAGTCAATAAATATAACATGGACTATCATCTTGTCGTGCTTGTCCACGGGTAAGTGCTCTATTGCTGCTATTGTGAGGTCTCGATCTCTGGTTTTCTTGGCATATCTAATATTCTTGTCTACAGCCTTTGGGGAACTATGGGCCACATGGGCTACATTAAAAACCAGATTGAGCAGCGCTACGCGGAGCCGCTTGTCTCAGGTGAACGCAAAACCCAAGTAGTTGTGCACATTGCTAAAAGCTTTGAGGGCTACTACACGTACGATGGTGTCGATGTGTGTGGTGTTCGCGTTGCAAACGAGATCCAAGAGACTATCGATACGCTTAATATTGACGGCAACAAAGTCACCAAGCTGTCTATGGCAGGTTACTCTCTGGGCGGCCTGATTTCGCGCTATGCACTGGGCCTGTTGTATCTGCGTGGGCTTTTCGACACTATTGAGCCCGTGAACTTTACCACCTTTGCGTCACCGCACGTCGGCGTGCTCGCGTTGGGCACGGGTCTGGCGTCACGCCTCTTCAACTCATTGGCGCCGTATTTCTTGGCTTATACAAGTCGACAGTTGTTTCTTACTGATCGGGTTCCTGTCCACAAGTTCAAGCCTTTGCTTTATTGTATGGCAGATCCAGAGCTGCCATTCTACCAGGCATTGTCTAAATTTAAACAGTGCTCTCTTTACGCTAACACGATCAATGACCATAGAACTGAGTTTTACACTTCGGGACTAAACAACTCTGTTAGAAACTCTGCTTTCCTCAACAACACCGGCTTGCCTAGGTACGGTCCCATTGTTCTTGACTATACTGAATCTGTTAGGCTTGCGCTGATCCGCGAAGCCAATACTCAAAACTCGCTTCCTGATCATGCAGCCAAACGGGTGAGCTATGGGCTGCTTCAGTTCGGCTCGCGAGTCATTAAGTGGACGGGACTATTTCTCAATTTGACCATAGTGATGCCCATCTGGGCATCCTGTTCTATTGTCAACTCTGCGTTTCAGTCGTTTAGCGCTTGGCTTCGTAAACGCAGCTTTTTAAGAAGCGACTTGTTTTCTATTTACAATATCGAGTGGTTGCTAAAGGCATCGGATGAAGAACCAAAGCAAGAAACACTTACCGTTTCTGAAACTATTTCTGAACAGGCTGATGTCGCGTTTGACTCGGTTATTGAAGCAATCAATTATCACTACGATCTTCAAAATGATAATAACTTTGAAAAAATCAATCCCCAGAATACCGATAGCAATACTGACGACGTGAGTGTTATTGACCAAATTGATATTTCCAATCTCAAAGGCGGTCTCAACTTAAATGAAAACCAGCGATTCATCATTGATAATTTGAATAAACTAGGCTGGAAAAAGTTTCCTGTGCATATCTCCAAGGCGAAGCATAGCCATGCGGCGATTATCTGCCGGTACCCGTCGCCATTGTTTGATGAAGGCAAGGTCGTAATCGAACACTGGCTTGACGAAGTACTAATAATTGAAGCTTAGAGGAAATTTTTTTTCAGTGTTTATTATTGAACGACTGCGAACATGTAGATATATAGAAAAGCTGTTTGTTGTCCTAACTTCAAAATTTTACACAATTAGAGCACAGTAACAAATGTTATACAGATAATATACTAATTCAGAATCATTTGTCTAAATGGAGACTTTCAAAATAGCGTTCCTAGTGCCACGAACGTGTATACATTCTCACTCTTTTTTCGTTCTTTTTGTTCAGTAAATTGATAAGTAGCTGTAGCAAAATCTGATTTCTGTCCGTACATTTAAAATAACAAATACGTACAAATAAAACACAATAAACCATGAAATAATTATAGATGAATTCAAGATTTACAAATGATTCCTTAGAGGCGATGTTTTAATTGTATATACTAACCTTATCAAAAATTTTGAACAACGAGCACACCGTGTGTATCCAGCCTTAAGCTTAAAGATCAAAATTCAGTATCTGCAGTTGTTAAATTTACTATTTTCATGAAAAGATCAGATTTTTTTTTGTTTTTGTTTTGATGATTTAAAAATCTGTCACATAGTCACGATTAACGCTACAAGTTATCATCTTACTGCCAATGTCGTTTATTTTCACGAATTACAACAAAAACTTTCGAGGTAATTAGACTAAAGCAAGATATTTGTATAAATCTAAAAATGATAATCATCCCTCTCCACTTGCTCATTTCTTTTTTGTTACATTTAAAAATAAGATTGTGGATTAGTTGATAGAGATTTATTTAGTTTTAATCGAATGCAAAAGCTACTACTGGACGCTGAGAACGCTTTATCAAAATATTTTTAAAAACGAATAATTAACATAATCTCTCTGTTTGGCAGTTAAATACCTCGGAGAGAATGTGAGTGAAAAAGATTTTTCTACCAGTTAAAAACTATTGATTCTAGACAAAAATATGCGTTAGCCCGGAGTCGAACCGGGGGCTCGACGATGGCAACGTCGAATTTTACCGCTAAACCACTAACGCTTTATTTTATTTTAAATTTTCATAACTTATATATATATTAGTATTTGAGATTTGTTCATTTTTGGAAACCAAAAAAAAAAGTGATCAATGCGTCCTGGGATGACGTTAAAAGCACCCCGTCCTTGGATGACGCAAAAAACATCAAATATTTGGCATTTACAAATGATATACGGCAATAAATGAGCATCATGAATCTCATTTAAAAAAAA
>JAKVQX010000117.1:0-32981 GCA_030463015.1 Geotrichum citri-aurantii
CCATCAAACAAGTCATAAACACTTGCAAAAGCTTTTGCCGACGCAGGAAAAGTTTTTCAGTAGCTGGATTTTGACTCAAGGGGCCATTGGTTGCTCTCCTGCGCACATACAGGTCATAGAATTTGCTGTTCGGATTTCCAAAAAATTTAGCCATTCAGATGACATCGGTACTAATTGAATAAAAGCTTTAATACGCTGTATTTTAGATAGAAATTTTCTCTGAGGTCTGAAGATTGATTAGATATAATTTTTAACGGTGTTACTACTAATAATACCACTGATTTTTCAGCAATGGTGGATGTACCGAATATCAAAGCGATCAAACAGAAAAATTGCCACAACATGGACAAAACCAGGATAATATAAGGTGAAGAACATGATGATTTTGTTCTTGAGAGCCTGAAGAAACTTTTTAACGAAAGTTAAGGGCTCTGGCCGGCGTTTTTAGATCACAACACTTGAATGTGTATCGGCAATCTGCCAATTCCTGAGTCCCACAATTATATATAAGAAAATCACTATTGAACAGCAACAGTTTCCTTGATTTTTAAACCCATATGAAACCTGGAACCTCACAGTATTTGAAAAAGGCTGTTCTAATGACCAGATTGCCATTGTCTGGTTAAAAACGGTCTTCACTCCCGAGACAAAGCCGGCTAATGAGGGAGAGAAGAGACCTCTTTTTGTTGATGATCATATAAGTCATCAGACCGACGAATTTATGTTCAAATGCTTGATGAATATTAAAAACATCATTTAATTAGTTCCTCATGTTTCTCATGTTCTTTGGCCTCTTGATGTTGTCGTCTTTAGCCCTATCAAGAACGCATACCGCAGAGAGCTTAGCAAACTAAGCGCAATCGACGATTCCACATAACTGGGTAAAATATTGTTCATTATAAGCTATTATAAAGCAAGGATAATTGGTTTTACGGAAAATAACAATAAATCAGGCTGGAAATCTTTAGGGTCATGGCCAGTGTCGGTCACAAAGCCTCTAAGAAACCCCCTGACGACCAAATCCGAGGAATGCCCGAGAACCCCGCCCAAGTATGTTACTAAATTATCAGAGGAGGTTACAGAGAGTCTTATTCAGACACCTAAGTCATTACGTCAATCCAGGATTGCAATAAGATCTACTTTTTCTTCGATCAGAAATGACCGAAAATTTCGGTTTTTAACGAAGAAGTTTGAAAAAGGTTTTGATGACCTAAATACAAGTTTGGCGGCTCAAGAAAGGGAATTACTTGTTCTTTGGTATCAAAAGGAAGAATTCAAGCCAAAAAAACGGAAAGCAGTGCCGTTAACTTCAAACGATAAATTCGTAAAGGCAGCTCAAATTGTAAAGACTCGTAGTGAGATGCTCAATGAGGTAGATCCACCTGAAACTTTAGTAAATGGAAAATTTTAATGATTAGAGTAATTTCTAGCAACTGAGAATCTTATAACAATTTAATTTAGTATTAAAATAATGTTTTGTGGTTGAAAAATAAAGAATATTTGTGATTCACTCATTCGTGAGATGGTGTGTAGAGATATGTCCAAGTTCTAGCTGACCCAAGATTGGGTCGTTTGACTTAGTTACTAAGTTAAAACTACCTTGTATATTTGTGTTTTTAGCTATTCATATCGTGCACGTATCTTTACAGGCGTTATAATGTGAAAACCCCCAAAGTTGTTTCTCAAGATATGGTGCATCTTTTTATAAAAAGTTTTGTAGACAGGTCTAGGAGGTTAGAAAACTTTGGAACGCATTTGATCCATTTTTTTTTTAGTAATTTTCACAAAAATTGAAATTTTAACTTTAAAACATATGACCCCTTCTGACCCCTTTCGCAAACTTGAGCAAGCCTCTGACCCAACAGTGATGTTGATGAAGTTTGCTAAAAACAATTATTCAAATTGTATAGTATTGCGCTGATGAAAGTTTAAACTCACTACTTGCAGTTTGGTAGTACACCCCTTAACCTTTACCGACGTTGCCTCGGTTTTTTCAACTATTGATTTAAAGGTAATATTACTTCAAGTTATGGAGCCAGTCTAGAACTAATCAGCAGCTAATTTAGGGTGTGACTAAAATACAGCTCTTACCAAAAGTATTAACACGTTGGGTTTTTTTGGTAGTACTACTTCTTTATTTCCAGTAGTGAAGTCATTAGAAAAATGTTACAAATACAACTGATGAATACTAAGTCAAAAATCTGCTGACCATATACTTAACAAGTAAAACGGATTATGTTCAGCATCTATATACATGTGTATGTTTCGCAAGACGATAAAAGTCTGGCCACAAGCTTTACTTTAATTTTAGCAACCTCCTTTGTTCATTTCACATTATCTGTTCAATGCACTCTTAGCATGGTTACACATAATGTTGTCCCACAAAATAATTTTTTTTATTTTTAGAAGTGATAATTATGAAAGCTCTGAACTAGTGATCATCCTACAAATTTAAATTTTTCGATCAAGGAGTTTTAAATCATTGTCGAATGTCCTTGGATGATCCTCTAACATAGCCTCTGATCTCAAAGTCTGACAAAAAAAACTGTATTTTATTGTGTTGAAAACTAACTTTTCGCAATTGTGTTAACTTGGTTAAAACTTTCTGGTCTACTAGTAACTCTCAACTTTCAAAGTTGCAGATTTGGTTTGTTGTGTATACATGTATATACATTGTCTCACTTGCTCTTTTTGTACCTCCTGTCAAAAATGAAATTTTAAAGCTAAAAATGCTCTCAAATAGCCCACATCTTGTGTGAAGAAGTAAAGTTATTTTTTGGACATCTATTTTTGGTGTTGTGTCAAACACTTTCTGTTAAAGAGGCCTTTCTCAATTGGTTTTTTTTTTTTTTTTTTTTTTTTGATTTGGAGCTGTTTTGCTCCATATTTTGACTAAGATATGCTACGGCTGCTAAGTCCACTCGGTGAACTACAGATTAGCGACTGGTAATCATTTACAAATTATCTTTTTTTTTCATTTTGGTTTAAACCTCTAGCTGTCAAGGGAAAGATTTCAGCTTTGTGTTATCTTAGACTACCAAAAGAAAATATGGGGCGCATTGGACTGTGTGTCACTCATGTTATGTAGTTTTTTAAAAGACTGGGGCTGTGTATTCTATGTAGTTAGCTAAGGGTGCTAAAATTTTCAGTGATAGATGTGAGCCAGAACCTCTCTGCCAAGACCATTTTTTCTTTGATAAATTTGACAGTTTGGTAGAAATAGCTGTCCACAACTGTCTATGAATTATCTATCTCCAGTCTAAGAAATCTTATACAGCAATAGGTAGTCTGGCGTCAGGGTTCACAGACTAAGCACTTGAAGACAGTCAATAGTTAAACTAGAGGTATTGACTAGTTTTCCAGCCTCTTGAGTCCACTTATCCAGTGTTTGAGATTATTCTAGGCTTTCAAAATTTTCTAGCGTGAAGGAGAAACAAAAGTGTTATAAAAAGTTTGAGGTCAGGTCAAACATCTATGTAGTCAGTAAACAGTTACCATATAACACTTAAATGAACCGAGTTTTCACAAGGGAATTATATTTTGCCAAATTCCTAACTATAAATTGTGTACTTGTAATTACATTCACCACTATTTACATATTTTTGTTTCAGGAGGACGCAAGATTTATTCAGATTCTGACAGCACTTAATTGGACTTCTGCCAATCTGGCAACAAGAAAATCATAAACTACGGCGATCGTGACGGTGATTTTTTTAAAGCTACCAAAAAAAATTAAGTTACTTTTAAAAATTACTTGTGTTTTGAATCATGTTTACTCCCTCTCTATTCTTTTCTTTCTTCCTCATAGGTATTTTTACCGAATTCTTTTTATAGAAACTTTTTTTTTAGTGATTTTCCGATGGGCCCGTTCCCCTGGAATGGCAACCGCGCACCTGCTTTCAGTTTGTCCAAAATTCGCTTCAAGGGCCTGAGATCGATTTTTTGGTAGCACGTACCAAAGTACAAAGAGCGCAACCACGTTTGTTTTTGTTAAAAATTTATACGTATTTTCACAGTTTTTTTGCAGCGCGACAGACTCATGCCTTGCGTAATTGCCGGTCTGTTTCTGGCAACTATCTAGCCCAAGATGGAAAGAAAAGAACCAAAAGTTGAAAGAAAAGTAAACGAGAAAAAAAAAAAGCTATTTTAAATCCGCTGAAAATTCAGGGGAAACCGTAAAGTTAATTTTTTGCAGGAGAAAAAAAGTTTCCTTCGTACTTCTCCTGTTTTGGGAAGAGAAAAGATCGCTCTATCTCAACTAGAGTTTTTGCAGGGCCTATCTTTGAATTCAAGATAATTTCAGCATCATGTTTCAACCCTTTTCCTCCATTAGTCTTTTGCTATCACTACTCACTCTTTTTTTTTTTTTTTCTTTGATAGACTCTTCTTCTTCATCATCTTCGGTCTTCTTCATGTCTAAGCAACAAACAGTCCGAGCTTTGAACGTTAAACACATTTATATCATCAACGAAGAGAAGACGACAAACTAGACCATCCCCTTTTCCTTTTTCTCCTCCACTCCCTTCATTTTCGTCTCAGAGCAGAAGACATAGCACTGAAATGCTTCTACAGATATGGGCTTGTGCTCTGTTGTTTATCTTAATAGCGAAATGTAGCAATGCTTCACCCTCTATCGACTCACACTCATTCAACACTCGCAGTAGCAATAGTGGTGCGTCCACCAACGTTGGAACCAGCAAAACGTATCCTCTAAAGGCCTCGCAAAAGATTTCTAAACGCGAACTTGCGATACGGTCTGCTACTTTCACGCCTATCGACTCATTTGTAGCTGGCGGCAAGCTTGCAGTAGACCCAGACTCCAACATCAACATTCCTGGAACCGAAGGCTCTGCTCTTGTTGATCAAGACGGTCATGATATTTCGTACTACATTGAGGTCGAGCTCGGTACCGTAGAAAAAAACAGTCAAAACTCGAAAATTTTTAATCTTGTCGTCGACACAGGCTCATTTTATTCATGGGTCTACGGCACGAACTGCGACTCCTCTGAGTGCTCCGTTCACTCTCGGTTCGATACCAACGAGTCTTCAACAGCCCAAATAACTAACAATAACTTTTCAATTGCATACACAAGCGGCACCGTCGAGGGAGTCATTATTGAAGATTTATTTTCTTTTGCCGGGTTTCAGTCACCGCAGCAGTTTGGCCTTGCTTCTGTGGTTGATAGCAGCTTTGCTCATTTTTCTATCGACGGTATTTTAGGTTTGCCTGCAAAAGACAAATCACCCAAGGATTTTCCGGGCGTTGTTTCCACATTATACAACCAAAAACTAATCAGTACGCCCATTTTTGGTATCAACTTAGGACGTGGCTCGGACCCCAAAGATGAGGGCAGTCTTTCGATTGGTGGTATAGACCAAAGTAAATTTACTGGTGATATTACTTACACTCCCTTGGAAAATGGAAGCTCGTCGTTGTTTTGGGAGATTCCAGTTGGAGGTTTATTTATTGAAGATTACTCAATAGACTTGGGAGGTTCCAGAACAGCTATTGTTGACACTGGAACAACACTACTGGTCATGCCTCCAAAAGACGCCCTCAAACTTCATGGATATATTTCGGGTACACGTACCGATGGCTCCAACTTTGTTATTCCTTGCAACACGTCATTGCAACTAGAACTCGAATTTAACAACAAAAAATTTGTAATCAGCCCTGAAGACTACGTTGGCGTGGCCTATTCAAAAAGCGAAAATGGCGATGGTTCAGATTTGCTTTGCATAAGTAACATTCAAGGTATACAGTTTGAAAACAACCGCTGGATTTTAGGTGATGTTTTTCTGAAAAACGTCTACTCGGTTTATGACATGGAACAGCATCGTGTCGGTTTTGCGACCAAGGCTAGTAGTAAAACAAATGAGACTCCTGACAAGAGCTTTGTTCACGCCATGACGAATGATGGCAATGGCATCAAAAAATCTACTGCCAGCAACAGCAGTAGCGGCTCTAATTCAAATAGCAGTTCTGACAATTCAGACTCGAACAATGACGACACAACACAAAGCTCCGGCCAAACTAATAACGACTCTTCTAATAGCCCCAACTCTGGTGGGGATGAACAAGCAGCATCTGTTGATAATTCTAGTGGTGCCTCTGAAAAGTCATCACCACAGTCCTCTATAACTAGCTCTATTTTGGTGCCAATTGCTTCTTCAATTACTGGCACAAACACCGTTGCCGCAAAATCATCTGCATCCCATAACGTCATTGGTTTTTCTTTCAACCTGATTTTACTCAGCTTTTTAGTGTGTTTTTTTAAAACTTAACTTAATTTTTATTCTATTTTTCATAGTTAATCTGTTTAATTTTTTGTTTCGCTTTGTTTTTTTTTTCTTTTAGATTTTGTTTATTTTATCTCATGCAATCCATATATAGTATATAGTGTTATACTTGTGAATTATGAAAATCATGTAACTTTCACATTTCCTCAGTTAGATTTTTGAACTTTTTTTTTGCTTTAGCGCTTGTTTACTCGTTAAGCATAGACTCTTTTCTTATTTTTTTTACTTAGATTAGGCTAACAGGACCATTGAAAAAAAAAATTTCAATGTTTTCAGAAATTTATCTTTGTGATTCACAAACAGCATCTGTAATTTCAATTTCAGCTGCCATGACAATAGCAAAAATAGGAATCATCATTTTTTATCTGGCTTTGTTAAATTGATCATTGCTAAGCACTTCTTTGTCAACGAGCGAGTTTGGTGATTCTAGAATATGTATGATTTCATCCACACGTTTTAGAGTGTTATCTAAACTTGACAATTGTGCTCTAGAACATTCCTCAAAAACTGACTGCCCATCATCATCTTCAAGAAGATGATGAGTTGAAATAGTTTTATTATACTTTTCTCTGTGTGTGGTTAATTTACCGCTTTTAGATAGCGCTTTGGTATAGTAGTGTGGTTTAATGGCGGACATGGGGCTAATGCTGAGTTTGGCAATGGGTGGGTTTTGCAAACTTTCTCTTCTTGTAGGCTTGCTAGTAAAACTTGTTTTGAAACTAGCACTTTCAGACATATTTGGAATCTGGAAGCCATTGTTTTTTGTGTTGGCATTTAAATCAAATGATGAAGAAGGAGATTTTAAAAAATTACTTTCATTGAGATAAAAGTCACCATGATCAGTAAAACTGGAATCCAATTTTGTCAACGTCGAAATACGTGTTGGTGAAGTTTTCAAGGAGGATGAATGGAATGTGTTATGTTTTCTTTTTTTTAAAGATCTGTTTGTGGAAAAGTTTTCTCTATTGGTCAAGTGGAGAGGAGACCGCCTCAATGGTTTTGATTTTCTTCTAGATCCAAAGTAAGTGACAGGAGCGTCTTGTTGAATTATATGATCAATTATCGTTTCAGAAGTTTGTTTCAGTTGCTGTCTGTTGGATAGTTTTGCTTCAACTGTTCTAGATGATTTATTTTTAAAAGCTGAAAATTGTGTTTTTTCGATATTTTTACAGGCCGTTGCACAGCCGATGAAATAAGAGTTAGAAAGAAGCTGTTCTGCCGTTTTTCTTTTTTTCGGGTCCCATTTCAGGCAAAAATCAATAACTGGTCCAAGCTCAGCATAAAACAAACTAAAATGATCACCAACTTTTTTGGTGCACTTGTAGATATTTTTGTTAATAACTGTAGAAAAAAAATTCTCTCACAACCTTCTTGAATGCATTCAACAAAAAAGAAAACTTACCTTTACTGAATTCAAACTAAAACCGTTTGTAGGCGGCTTGAACTCTGACCAATTACCTCCCACATTTTTTTCGTTTGGCGTCCCCAAAATTTTCACCAAAAACATTATCTGGTCTGCTTCATCTTTCCCTGGAAATAAAGGCTTGAATTCAGTGAGCTCATACGCCATGCAGCCAAATGCCCACAGATCTACCGGAGGCCCATAAGCTCCTTGTCTTAGTACAATTTCCGGTGCTCTGTACCATCTTGTCGAAACGTAAGATGTGTAATCTTCATTATTAATGATCTCTCGTGATAAACCAAAGTCGGTCAATTTAATAACGTAGCTGCTAGAATCTCTTAGCAAGTTGTCGTATGTATTGGTACTTACTGTTAGAGAATTTTTTTGTGCTTGTGTGCGTTCAGGGTTGAGTGCCCAGCTTTGTGATAAAGACGAAAAAGACTTGTTATCAAAAAATGTGTGAGGTGGAATACAAATTTTTGTAACAAGAACGTTTTCTGGTTTGATATCTCTATGAAAAAAACCATTTTTGTGAATATGATTCAGGCCGAGAAGAATCTGATAGAGGATGAGTTTTATATTTTCATTTGTAAATTTTTGCATTTGCCGTAATTTCATAAGATCAATCAGACTCATGTCAGATTTTTCCATGACAATGTAAAACAAAGATCTTAGCGGATCCAAGACAAACTCCAGAGTTTTAACAACGTTAGGATGGAAGGGGATACAGACAATAAACTGATACTCTTTCATTTTTTCAATTTTATCAATGGTTAGTTTACGTTTTAATACTTTGATAGCAACACAAGCCTCAGGAGAGTGGTATTCTTTGTAATTAGTTAGAGTTAAGGGCTTTGGTTTGGCGTTAATAACTGTTCCAAAACTGCCGTCACCGAGTTTTGACATGATGTTGTATCGGTCATTAATGGCACATCTATGAATGACTTTGGATGTTTTATTTAGCGCATTTACAACATTCTCAAAGGCAAACTCTGAAGAAAGAGAAAATTTGAAATGGTCGGAAATGTTACTCATGCCCACAGTTGGAAGTTACGAATTGTGACGAATGGTTGTAATTTTTGATGTGATTTATAGATCTTAAGACAATTAACAGAAGAATCAATCAGGTATTTAAAAGACAATAGACCCCAACTAATAGAACAACTTAAAAGATTGTAAATGTTGTATAGCATTTGGTCAGGGTTTTTTCTTTCTTTCCTTTTGTGAGCTTGAAAGTATTAAATTCACATTGTTGTTTTAAGGCATAATCATCGTTATGAATGCCATTACAACTGAAATGTTGCAGTTTCATGTCTTCACTGTACTTACCTTGCATAGCTCTCTATACAGGCAATAACCATCACGTAATAAATTTTTTTTTGAATAAAAATTAAAATTAAAAACTTTATGTTACAGTTTCAGCCAACTTTCAAATTGTCAAAACTGTTGGATGTGTTGACCAAGTATATACATACCTGTTGCTGTGATGGTTTTGACGAACCTTTTTTGCTCTGTGACTCTCCCAAATCTTGCGAATACAAAAAAAAAGTGGATTTAACTTACTTTCGTGGGAGCTACTACGTTTCAGATGTGCCAGCATCAAGACGTTATTGTTGAAAAATGAATGTTAAAACCATTCAATATGTCTGGATAACTGAGCTAATATCCACTTGACCAATTTGCCATCACTTTTAAAAATAGATCCTTATTTTTGTTCCTCAAGGCTCCGTACGGGTCGCAAACTGAAGTACTCTGCATTGGAATAACGTCAGAAGCAAGGAGTTAGTACACGTGGGTACGTCATTATGACTGGTGAGAAGGGGTTTCATTATGTCATTTATTATTAATGAGTTAACATTACCCTGCCTCAAAGTAAAAAAAAAAAAGACAAGCTCAATAAAGTAATTTTCGCTGTAAAAAGTGAAAACGGAACTCCAGTTTTATCCGCACAAGTTTAAGGTATGCTTTACTAGGCAGTTTGTACCTATTGACAGTCAAACAAAATTAAGCTCAAACAGCAACCACACAAATTTTTTTTCAGAGGCCGTGACTTATCTGGAAACTAAACCATATTTGGCCAATTTCTCAGTATGTGCACTTATGAGTTAGTTTGCTTTAGAAGGCCAGCCAGTAGAATTCGTGTGTGCACTGCATAAGGTTAAACTGAGTATTTCCCCCTTGCCCTTGGAGAAAAAAAAAAAAAATACCAATTTGGCATCTTTGTGCCAATTTTTACAAGGAAAAAAAATAAATAAAATAAAAAATTAAAACGATTGTCGGGAGGTACTGAAAGCGAAGTGAAAATAAAAAAAAAAATTAAAAAAAAATTAAAACATGAAAAAAAATAGAATTTACAGTAAAAATAAATTCATAAAATTAAAAATTTTTAAATTTACTTCTCTCCTTCTATTCTTTCTTACTCCTTCTCACAATTTTTTTTTCTTCTAAGGAATTATCTCCTGCGGTCCTTCTTTCGTGGTTCTTTTTATTGGTGGTGATTTTTATTTTTGTGTGGTTTTTTTTACGACATTCTCCTCTTTTTATGAATCTTACTTTACTCAGTTGCTGGACATTGTGAGAAAGATTTCTACGTTTTTACAACAATTTTCATGTTTTTACGGTTTGCACTACAATAACAACTTAATCTACGCTTAATTAATATTCCCAACACCCTCGAAAATCACAGCTATAATTGATCATCAGCATTTCTTCAGCTCTCTAAGCATCACAATATCGTTCTGTTAGTATCTTGGCAGGTTTTCGATTCAATTTATTTTATCAAATACACATTTTTTTATTTTCCCTGACCTTTTCTTTGCATAAGTTCCCTTCGGTTTAACGTCGTTTATTTTATTTTTTTTTTTTCTTCGCCTATCCATTCTATTTTACGAGATTCTTCAGTAGCCAACAATCGACTTTTACCACAATTATAGCTCGCATTTTTTCATACTGATTATTTTGAATTTTTTTTTTTAAAAAATTTCCATTTTTAATCTCTTGTCTAGCACTCGGTTTCTGCTCTTTCTTTTGCCCTTTCTAACGTTTGCTTCAAGTTCTCGTGGTTTCTAAATCAAATGTCCTCAATTGAGCATCACACTGGGTACTACAAACCTAGCCCTAACAATTCGCACCGCTCTAACAGAGTGGGTAGTTTTGGAAGTTCTTCTAGTAATGGCAGTAACATGTCCACACTCTCCTATTCCAGCATCTCTTACGAACAGATGTTGCCTCCTCCTCCAAATGTGTTTGGATCTGGCATTGCTCGTCCTCCCTCAAGAGGCAGTGGCAATCCTCCCATTTCTTCTGGAAGAAACAGGCCTTCCCCCATGAATTTCTCAAAGCCCAACGATGATCCACAAAACCCTGCAGTTGAAGAGCCTATCCCTTCTCCCAGGGCAGCTCTTGTCGCTGGTTTACGTTCTGCAACTGACCGACGCCAACAGCAGCGTGAGAAGCAGCTACAACAACAGCAACAGCAGCTACGGATGCAAGGATTATCGTTATACGACACCATGAACGGTGGCAATAACGGTTTTTACTCTTCAACCTTTGCGAACCAGCAAAATTATGGCGCTCTCAAATCACCTGTAACTCCGAGTTTTGGTTTGTCGCCCCCTACTTCCCCGATTCCCAACGACTACTCGATGGACTCTTCGCTCAACAACTCTCCTTTCGCTACAGTGGGCGATCGTCCTGATTCTCGTGTTCTTGCATCTCTCCAACAAAAACACCAGGAGTTAATGGCGACCAGTGTTGCTATTGCACAACAGCAGCAGCGACTTGCACAGGCCATAAACCAAGCCGCTCTTTCTTACGGTGGATACTACCACTCCAACGACCCCTCTTTTGAACTTCCTGTCCTCTCCTCATCACCTGGGTTGGCACGGTCTCCAATCATCACCCCTCAGCCGCTGCAGTCGTCTCAACAACAACATGCTAGAAACTCTATCTACAGCGATCTGCCTGCACCACCCGGCTACACCAATCTTTACAGACCGTCGAGTCCATCTCTTCCAGCTAGACCTTCCTCTTCTTCATCTTTCCGTCCTCAGTTCTTGCAGGACTCGCCCAAACAGTCACAAGCCAACTCACCAGGATACAGAAGATCTCATCGTAAGGCGGCCAGCTTATCGGGGTCAGGACCCTCTTTTGGAAGCAATAGTGCGAACGGTAACTCTTTGAAAAATTCTAATGTCTCCCAGAATGCCACCCCCTATTACAGCTCTGGTAGCTTTGGGTCGGGCAGTTCTTCTTCATCGCTTGCCAGCACTGGCGGCGGCAGCCAGTTGCGTAACAGCACGTTGAATCCCGGTGCACTTGGCAAGGGCAGCGAAATGCCCTTGCGACAACCTATTGGCCCCCCTCCCATTGAGGAATTGAGGGGACAAAAGGTTGTTATGAACTTTGCCATAACCAGTACCATCAACTCATTTTGATAATGAGTTTGTGAGCGTCTTTTTCTTTTTCCTACTGTAACAAAAAAAAATTCTCTGGCTTCTTCTTACGAGAGTAGACTATGGTTTGTAATGTTTTTTTTTTCTGTTTTTTTTATCTTCAATACATGATCATTGCTTAATGAACTGATTCTGGATAACTATCTATAGTTTAAGAATTTTTAAATACACAATTTAATTGGCGGCCCGATAATTTTGTGTACAGTTGAGTTCAGTAGTAAGAAAAAAGACAGGATGATGTCTGAATCGCCAAGAAGTGCTTTAGATAAAGTCTCCGAACCATAGTTAAAATATTTGGCTACCAGTGCTTACACATAATACTGAATGACATTAACACCGTTTTTTGAGTTCTAAATTACTGTTAGATAACTTCTACAGCAGTTAGCTTGGTTTTTCAAAAAAAAAAAAAAAAAAAAGGGGGACTCGATTAAGTATATAGTTCTGAAGTTGGTGAATTATGAAGATGAACTCAATGGTTGGTAGAAATAATAGCAATAAAAGTTCGATGAAGTTTTTTAAAAAAATTTTGCAATCCGGTTAAACGTGCTACAATCCTCTCTTCCCTCTTTCCGCTACGCCGACCATTATAGACGAGCCAACTCCACGGTTCCACACAACCTTTAAAGCTCTCTCGCATCAGAAAAGAGAACTCAAACAATCTCTAGCTAGAGGCAACGTCACAATAATACACAATTAAAGCTTTTAAATAAAAACATTGAGTTTCGATACATTCAAAAAAAAAAAAAAAAGCATCGTTACTTTTGGAGTTCCGCTAGATGTTGCTGTTTTATTTGTCTTTTTTTTTTTAATTGTTTGTTTAGACTGACCTTTTTTCATTGGGCGGGCTTAACGTCGTAATTTTTTTTTTTGGTGGAAAAAAAAAGAGGCTTTAAGGCTGTTGCGGCTTATGTACAAGTTTTTTTTCTTCATTTGCTGTACCGTCTGCAAAAAGCTAAAAACACATAAAAAAAGGTTGTAATTGCAAACCTATGATTTTTACGAAGAGGGTTATCAAGCTGTTTTAAACGATTGATACAAGTCCGTTATCGTGTCTAAGTTATTTTACAAAAAAAATAATTGTTAAATGTCTTTAGTTTTTTTGTCTAATGCTCATTATGACTTTCAATAGCCATAGAATTTGCTGTACATGAAGAAAGAAAAAAAATTGTATAATGATTTCTAGTGTTTTTTTTTGCATACCAAAAAGTCGTGTTTTTAGGAATGACGCAGCTTAGCAATGATATTTCTGTCTACTTATTGTAAATAAACTATTTTAAAATAATGGTTTATTTGTCGTTGGATTTTAATTTAAAATGAGAAATGTTGGTACAAAAGTATCTACCCCCTTTCTTATTTTTTTAAAAAATTTTTTTCGCTATGTACCGGACTGAAGTTTGAGTTTCTCAGTGTCTCTTTTGTATGATCGATCTTTTGCCGAGTCTGTACAAATTTACCAAGACGATTGTTGAAAGCAAAACATCATCAACTCTAAAGCTTTAATAGCGGAAGTGTTAATAAATTAGTGTAAATACACGTTTAACTGGGCTTTACAATTTTTTTTTGGTCATTCAAGACTTTCTATCATCACTTGAACGTGTTTAGAATTAAATTGTATATACAATGCCCTGTAACTAAAACTTGACCAAAACAAAAAAAACAAAAATTCTGAAAAAATTCTTTTTTTCTTCTTCCTTCATAACACCACAAATGGAAGCACTTGAGGAACATCTTTTACCAATTTTTAAACGTGGAGGATGTGTTTCAGCCAGGTGATGCGCCAATTCATTAATCAAAAGCTCCGAGACAATTTTTTGAAAATCACGGAATTTGGGTCAATTGTTTGCCGACATATTCGCCTAATTTAAACCCCATAAATTTTGTCTGGGGTATGCTTAAAAGAAACCTAGATTAAAAAAAATTTAGACTTGAAAAGTTTGAAGATAAAAAACAAATTTCGGGTACTTAAATGTCGATAGCTCCGAGAGGCATGGGATGAGATTGATCAGGAAAAAATTTGAGTCCTCATTTTAAGTCTACGTAAAAGGCTCATCACAACAGCACAAACAAAAGGATATGATACTAAAAACTAATTATAAAATGACTTTGCTTTAAAACAAATTTATTTTCATTTGATTTAGATGTTTTTTTGTTATACTATGATCGTCGTGAAAATTGAAGGTGCCATCATCGATGTGCTAGATTTTTTTTTTTTTTTTTTGGTTTGGTCAAGTTCTAGTTACAGGGCATTGTATTGATCATCCATTTTGCTCATTATGGCTTCTCTTATCCATCTCCTCCCGATTTTTTAAACTTCAAATATTTGAAAATGAAGTTTTATCTACTACGGGACAGAACTTTTTTTTTTTCAAATTAAGCTTCTAATTAATTTTTCCCATGAAAATAAAATAGCAAAAAAAATAAGTAGTGACTTGAACAGAAAAGCCAAAAAAAAAAAAAAAAAAAAAAAGAAAAAAAATTGTCATGGCATTGATAATTATTTACAAGGAGCATAGTAAAAAAAAAAAAAAAACAAAGCCACCATTCAAATTGCCACGAGGGTCGTGAAAATCGAAGAAAAAAAATGGAGACCTTGGGAAAAAATGTTTCTCGGTAAAAACAAAGAGGGCTACCGGGAATCACAAACAAATAATGTCAAGTATCTTGAATTTGAATAGTAGTAAGTGATCCTAGTCTTCAGAAGAGTTTTTTTTTTATCAAAACCTGTTTGCTTTCTAGAATCCCCGGAAGCTTCTCAAAAATTACATTTAATAATAGGACAATGTAATTGTTTTTAAAGAGTGTCATACAGGAAAACTCCTCACTAAGGAAATGCTCCATTTGAATCACCAATTTATGAGATAAAACTATTTGATGAGAGAGACACTGCGCGCTATTAAGTAAGCTCTTTATGCAAAGCATTGCTGCCTGTAATTATAGTCATCAGAGGGAGTCTCGCTTGACATTTTGACTGAGAGTTGATATTTGAAATTGGATCGCGAAAAAAAACAAAGAATCTCTTAGAACTCAGCTTAAGTTATCTCATTGACTTCAATTATAGAAATCTTGGTGGATTTAAGTTCAAGTAGTATCAATGATTCAATTTTTTGAAATCTCGTTGGACTCTACACAGGGAACCTCGACTTATTCAACTGAAAAAAATTCTTTGGATTCAATTCAACAAATCTGATTGAATTCAAAAGGTGTACTTATCATTACAGAATTTACAATTATAGAAACTAATAGCCAATAGAAGGCTTGTCAGATCTACTCCGTTATATGCCTCAAGATTTTTTTTTTTTTTCCAGCGAAGTTTTTGAGACTAATTTTAGCGTATTAAATTTGTATCATAATTCAAAAAAAAAGACCTAGTAGAAAATGGTATAAACGGCTTTTTTGGTTTTCCTTTTATATTTGTAAAACAAAAAAAAAAAATCCTTGTGTTTAAATATTTTGTTGGATCTTTTGTGATGGCGCCAAGTCGTAAATTGAGCTTTTGCACAAAACATCTTTTCATTTCTTTAAGGGGAAAAAAAACCTAGCCACTTTTCTACGGCTTCTTTTGTTACAATTCAATGATTCTATTCGATTTAGTAGATGGAACTTTTTCAATTACGGATTAGGTGAAGTTTTGTAATAATCAGAATTTGTAGTGAAACAACAAAATTTAAATTTTTGTGCAAAAACCGCTTTAAGATCTCTGTTTTCAAAAAAGAAAAACCTCTAGTATCAAGGTCAAACGTCTGTATCCAAACCATTTCATCAAAAAAAAAAAAACATAGTTTGAGTGAATTTACTGTGATTTTAAGAGTGCTCAAAATTTTGTGTGTGGACAAATAAAAATATAAAAACTGTCATAAATTTACGCTTAATTTTTTAGTAACCGTTTTTTAGTAACAAAGAATAAGACCGATTTTGTTGTCGTCTATCGGAGTTGGTTTGATAAGCTCAAATTAGATTAACCTTTTTTGGTGTTTATTTTAACTTTTCATTTGTCTAGGACTAGTCTTCACTACTCCTACAGTTTAAAAACATTTTATTTTTTATAAAAATTGACCGAGATAGATAACGGCATTGCCTTGTAAATGTATATTATAATACACTTTAAGAACAATTTGAAAAACTATACTAATTTATAACTAGGATATTAACTGTACAATATACAACAATATCGAATTCAAGTTTGTTTTCTTTTCAAAACTCCTGTGAAATGTTTTTTTTTTCTTTTTTTCCCTACAGCTTGTTATATCTTGAATTCGCTGCTCTGTAGATAGTTTTTAGTTTGAGCGTCTCAAAATCCAGTTTCTGTCTTAAAAATGCCTAAAAAAAAATTTTACTGTCTTTAAAACTATTAACATTTTTATTTAGAGCAAAATACAACAAACTGTGCAAAAAAAAAAACCCGTCATCTCACACTTTAAAAACTAAAAATTTGGGGGAAAAATTAATGAACTCGACTAATCAAGACAACTGAAATGATATCCATATTGAGATCACCCTAAGCTAATGACTCAAAATATTAATAACATGATTTTCTTCTTTCACTTTGGAGTGTTCTTACCAGGTTGCGCTCAGATTTAACCACTATATCTGTACAGTTCCAGGTTTCAATGTCTTGGAGAGAGTTAGATAGTTTGCTAGCGTAAACCTCTGTCCTAGTTCCAATACTTTTAAACTTAAAGAAAACATTTCCTGAAGTCAGTCTATATTTTTAAAGTCTTCCAAAAACTTCTACATTAGTAGAAATCTAGAGATGCACACGAAAAAAAAGAAAACGGCAGATGGTGTTACGGTACTTTTAAAAGTACACATGCGTGTATGCATGGGTGTAGTTATGCATCGGCTCTGATCCCAGGGTTGTGCTGCACACATGCATACTTCTTTATGAAAAGTAAACAGTGAATTATAGATGAACGGGACTGCATCCGTAGAACTTTTCTTGCAGGGCATTGCAGACAAACAAATTTTGTTTATGTCTGAACAAGTTTCTGTCTGTCTGTCAATAAAGAAGATAATTACACATTGAATGCATGATCCAGCATCTCTCAATTACTAGAGCGACTGATAGGTAAAGTGGGAGGGTCCGATTCTACAAATCAACAAAAAAAATTCAGTTCTAGAATTAATAGGGCTCTTCAGTTTTAAGTTCCGTGACCTTTTTAGACACAACCACTACTGACCAAACTAAACATTAAACAGTGCAAAAAAGTCACAGTTGAATACCGATGCTACATTGAATCCACGTAAAGGCAAAGCGACAAAGTCTAGGTTTCATTAAAACTTTTATTTATGTCATTACCACAACCTGTATCTATGGGTTTGTATTACTTTTAATTTTTTGTAGCCACCAAGGATTCTAGTACCAAATAATGAGCTAATCTTCTCTTTTTTCTTTTTGTTTTGAAAAAAAAGTTTTTTGCAAAGTGTTTCAGCATAATATGTATATAGTGCTCTCTTCTTTTTTTTTTTTTTTTTTAGCTCAAGGTTTGTCGTAACACGCGTGCGGAATTTGGTGCCATTTGACACTTTATTTATTTACTAGGGTGGTGATGACCACTGCTTACCCGTGATGACCTGCCTTCATATCGACGCCATTTCAAACTTAGCAAGCTAATTTCTTTTAGGCAAAAGCAGAGAAGGCTTTTTTTTTCTTTTTTTGTGAGGCTCGTGTAGTCACAACAGGAATTAGTGTTGTTGTGATCTGTAAAACAATAGATACTTGAAATCCTCTCTAGATAATGGACACACATTTTTAGTATTTCAGGGTTATACACAATGGTCTTGTATTCATTCTTTGAAAAGGCTTTGTTAAATCAGTGACTGGACTCGAGTATTTAGAGAATTGCCCAGATGAAAAAGCCCAGTAAAAAAAAGTTTCAAGAGACATTTATAATTAAGTTTGAATATCGTTAAGCGGCAAGCTCAGATCATCAGCCATTTTTACTTTCTAAGTATAAGAGTTCAAAATTGTATCTGTCACAGCATCTGTAATACCACTAGCGTTATATTTTGGGTAATTAATTATTTAGTAGTATTTGTCTGTGACCTACTGGTTTAAGTCTCGCAGTGTGAGAAAAAAAAAATGCAAAAACAAAGATTTTTACTACATGCCCTTATTGTGATTCAAAGGATCACAACTTGTAAAGAATGTTAAAATAATAGTGTTATATTTAGACATGGAAATTTTCATTTTAAAAACTACTAGGTATTTAACATAATAAAAAGTTGTGCTGATGTTTTGTTGCTAGAGTCCAGCAAAAAAAAAAAAAAAAAAAAAAAAAAAAAAAAAAAAAAAAAAAAAAAAAGAAATGGCGTAAAAGACATTCATTTTTATATATCTAAAAGACACGACTGATCTTTGGCAAGAAGCCGTTCAAGTGTTTTTCCAACTGAGATTGTTGGGAGTCTCCCTTTAGAAAAAGGCATGGAAAACTGGTGAATCCTCGCAGATCCACGGGAACGAGCTTTGCAACTCTAAAGAAAATTATATATATTTCTCCTTCTTTTAAAGACTAAGAAAGAATGCAATTATATACAACAAAAAGCTGAGCATAATGATATCAGTACCGGCAGACGTCATAAAGTTTGCTCAAACAAAGCCCAAGCATTTTTCAAACAAAGAATTTGTGCCTGCCGGGTTCCTGGAGACTAAAAAAACCAAAATAAATTAACTTTTTTTTAATTTTTTCTGTTTTTATACGCTTTATAAATAGAATAAAATAAACTTTAATCAACTAAAACACATGTCAGACAAAATTAGAAACGACAAAAAGAAAAAAAAATTGTCGCTGTGGAAGGCTTTCGTCAGAAAAAAGTAGAGTTTTAGCTGATTTGTTGCTAGACAGAAGAACGCAAATGTTTTTTGTGTATTAAAGGTTGGTAGAAAGAACTCTAGTAGCTTTGACTACGATAATGGAGGGAACGTTGCCGTCAAAAAAAAAATAGAATATTTTGATTAACAGCTAGAGCATATAACCTGATATGAATAAAAAAAAATTTGAGACTCTGTTATCATGAAGAAGTTTAGTACCTTTATACAGCCTATAAACTTTGTCTATAGGCTGGTTGTTAGTTTAGATAGGCGAATTCATAGTAACAATTTTTTGATAAAAATTTCTAGTACTCAATTTTTAAATAGTTTACTTTGGTAGTTTGTTTAAAATAGTTTGACCAAACCAAAAAGCTACCTTTTTTTTTTCCATTTTTCGTCATCTCACTTTGCCTACAAATATACAAGTTACACAAAAGATTTAATTAATTAAAATCCGTAGCCGTAGCCGTGGGAGGAAAAGGTGTTTTTGGTCGCATCACTCGTACTTTATTTTGATAAAGCTTTTTATTTTTTTTTTTTTGAATGGGACGTGAACACTAGAACTAAGCTCATCTGGCTGCTGGCAGAAAAACTCAACATTGAAGGAGAATAAATCTTTTGCCGACGCCCACCCATCCCATGTTCAAATAAGGCTTGTTACTGACTCAACAACCAAAAAAAATTCAATTTTCGAGTTTTTTTGAAATCCACGTAAAATTTGTTTTAGGTTTTAATCAATCAATTATTGTCATCACTAGTGTATATTTGAATCTAACGTGGGTCATAAGCAAGGCACCTGCTCTGTTTGTCCTCGCAATAACGATAGGCACAACTAGTTTGAGACCCAATAGACCGTTTTCGCTTATTAGAATGCATTGAGTAGACTGATAAAAGAAAAAAAAATAAATATATTGATATTTATACACTCTGGAGAGTGATAATTGATTGTTATTTTGCTTACCAAAAGGATGAAGAGACAAAGGTAAAAATATAAACAAATAAAGTTTGCTTGAAAACTTTAATGTTGGTTGGGGTTTTTGGTTTGTTTGTTTTTTTGGCCAAAAGCATGACAGCACAAAAATTATTTTTATCATAGTGTAAAAACTTTAGCGCAAAGCGCTTTTGTACATGACCCTAGTACTGATGGTATGCAAGTGGCTTATGTTGCTGTCTGGCACAGGCGGAAGTAAATGGTTTAAGCATTCGTCAAAGTAAGAGAAGAAAGCTAATTGTGAATACTTTAATGGTACCCCTTCATCCTTAGACTGATGATGTGGTTGCTGATGGTAACAACGATTGTAGTTAGACAGGAAACAACAAAAAAGATACATCGTATAAACAGCATTAGCGTTCCAAATTCTTTTTTGGCAGTTTTTCAAGGCGATGACAAACAGGCAAAAAACCTCTAAGACATGCTTACCTTTGTGTAAACTCTAGCTTGTCGACACCAATGCTACTAGTTTAATATTTTTTATATAAACGACGGATCCCTCCATCTTGCAACACCTTTGTTATTTTCAAACTCCTTTTCGCTGTTTCGCTGTTGTTGGATTGACTGTTTACATTTTCAGAATTGTCAGAAAAAATTCTTTTAATTTAAAGGCTCATCGAACCCATTGTGGTTACACACAGAAATATACAAAACCTCTATTTTATTTGTTGAAATTCAAACATGGCCAGGTAAGCATGACTTCAGAGAGTAGGCTTAAGAAGTTAAGCGTGAAACTAACATCTGTTACCAAAAAAGTCTTAAAGTTACCACGCTTACCAATTGCTCTGCTCAACAAAAAATCACTCATATGTATCTTGAACCATCACGAACGACGCAGGTCTTAGGCGAGTTTGATCAATCGCTTCTCTGCACGCCAACTACACCAACGCATACACCACTCTTTGACGGCAGCTGTTCTAACGATCTTTACAGAAACAAAAGTAGTGCCTGCATAAACAGTTGTACTCCATATTTCATGTCGCCGCAGCCTATGTCGCCCCTTAACCACGCCGTTTTCTCTATTGAAACCCCCAATCAATCCATGCTTCTCTCTCCATCAGAAACCATAGCTTCTGAAAGCACCCATAGTTTCCTCCGTCGTACCAACTCTATTTTCAGTCCGGGGCGTTCTCAATCAACACCGCAAAGTCCTAGCTTTTCTCCGCCTGTATCTAACACCGGTTTCGACAAAAACCAACAAAACCCACTAAAGACATTACTGGATCAAGACAATAGTCATGGGAAAAGATTCAGCCAAAATAGATCAACAGAGTTGGCCAAATTTAGTCGGATTCCGCTCAGGGCGAAGTCGCCAGAGAGACTAGAAAACGCCGACACAAGTCATAAGGCTCGCACGACAGTTGGCGATAAACACCAGATCGAGAACAAAAAAGTTAAATCAAAATCTGCCCGAAAAGGTACACCAGCTTCATCTTCCTTTTTATCATTGTCAGCCATTAGCAAAGTTGCGGTAGTTAGCAAGTCAGAGGTCACTAATTTAAAATTCGAGACCCCTGTGACTGATCCCAGCAAAAAAAAAAATGCTGTTGCATTAGCTAACGAAAATAGACTTGGCCCTAGCACAAAACCAAACGATGAGGTTTTACTTTGTTCATCCGATAACACAGTGACTATTGAGTCTGGCAAAGTTGATCAAAGAAAAATGCTCAACGGAAACTTGATCATTTCAATCACAAACGGCGGCCGTGCAGTCCTTACTGGTGACAACTGGTACAAAGAAAAGGAAAAGAATATCGGTGAAAATAACATTGTCAATGATGAGCTACCGGCAAGACCCAAAAGTGCACCAGGAGTAGTTCGGAGCGACGATGCCATCAATGCTTTGAAACAGGTTATAGCTCGCCGCGCATCGGTCACCAGCAACCTAAACATCAACAACAAAACTTTCAAAAGTATTCGTCACGTAAAAACGTCAGAAAAAAATACCTCACAACCAACTGCGAAAACTCCGAACACTACTGATTCTATGAAGGTGTCTGCAAAAACACCGGCTCTAACAAGCCATCAAATATTATCTGCTCGACTGAAGAATGGCCGCAAGGTTTCCAGCTCTTTGTTTCCTAAATATCACAAGACAGTGTCTATCAAGAGGAGAAACTCTGCTCATGTTTCCAAATCCTTGGTGTCTGTGAAAAAATCTCCCAATTTAAAAGTGCGGAGCAACAGTATGTGCACATTAAATACGTCGGAATTAGCAAAACCCGATGAAAAAGAAAGTGAGAGTAGCGCAGCTAAAATTCAAACTTTTGGTCCCTATTTGAGTTCTTCATTATTACAAACGCCTTTTTCGGTCATTAATTGCCAAACTGAGAAGCCTCTCATGCCAGTTGCTTCTGGAGTTGAAATCTTTACATTGCCAACGACCGCAACAGATCAATTTGCACACACCATTTATCAACAACATCAACAACATCAACAACAATATCAACAATATCAACATCAACAACCATATCAACAGCAACACCAACACCAGCAGCAACAATTGGAACTATTACAAACAACCTTGAATCATGATTATCCATTATTTTTCTCAACCGGTAATGATAACAACCACCAGCAACAAGCTGTTCAGGCAATCTCTCCACCCGAAGCATTTGTCGTTCCCTTTCTTGCCCAGCATCCTGGCCAATTTATCTATAATACAAATCAGGTATATCCAACCAGTGGCTCTGACTATTATTACAATCCTAGTAACTATTTTTCAACTTACCAAATGGCGGACCAGCAATTTCATCTTCAGCAGCAATTGATTCACCAAAATTACAAACTTCAACCTTCGAATCAAAGCCAATTGCTGGACCAGGAGCACAATCATGTTCAGTTCACGAATCACAATAACTTTTATCCTGAAATTACGCATGGGGACTATTCACCCAATCCATCGCATTAGACTACAATTTAAAAATTTTTCTAGTCAAAAAAAAAAAAATGACGTTTCTATATGAATTTTTACACAATAAAGTGTGTTTCAAGATTTCTCATAAGTGGGGGTTGACTAAGTGGGGAGAAAATCTAATGATTGCTCTGACATCACTAAACAAGCAGTGTGCATGTTCGGGCAACGGTTGGGTTTTATAGTTGTTTTTCATATTAATTGCCACTTGAATTAAACTTGATCGATCTTTTCAACTTTTGAACCTGTTAACATTTTTAGATGCACGAAATGTAGCTGGTATCTTTAGCATGCATCCATTCAAGATTTAGAATTAATTTGAGTAGACTTTAAAACCAGATTCCAAAAGAGAAGACAGGGTAAGCTCTCAAAAAAAAAACAAGTTGTGAATGACAAAGATTAAGAATCATTTTAGTTGTAATTTAAAAATAGGTAAAAGTTTTTTTCATGGAGGTAGGCTAATTTACTTGTTTTTTAAACAACATTTTGTAAAAAACTTGTAGAATTGACAAGTAAAACTTTGTTTAATTTGATTGTGTATCCGGAGGAGCGTATGACTAAATGTATCAGGAAACTCAAAAAATCTCACTATAGTCCACCCACTCTAACAGCTCACTTACAGTACTAAACAAACTCATGAACTCTACGTCTTCATACACTATCCACTATTTCTTTCAACTTTTGAGAAATTTTTCTAACTGAAACTTGATTATTAAATTGATTGTGCCTAATAATACTGAAAAAAGATTTTGAAAACTGCTCATTTGGCTAATAAATCAGGTGCATTGATTTGGAGCTCTGCCAGCGCATGTGGAATTCCTTATCAAACCCTGAGATTCCGAAAACACGGCTTTGTAACGCAAAAAGAAAAAAAAAAGATTAATCAAAGATTATCAACAATACAGAAATATTATTTAAAAAAGTGAGCTTTATTAAAGGATTGTTTAAGGTTGCCGCCAACACATAATCATTTCTTAAATCTAGTCACAGAGATTTTCAAAAATCCAGATGATTCTAAAACACTTAGCTAGCACTGGATAATCAAAAAGTTAACACTCAAATTCAAAGCTTGATAGTGTGAGATGCAAGCTTAAAAGCAAAAAGAGGTTTAATGGGTCTTCAACTGACAGAAGTCCGGCGTTCTTCCAGGTTTTGCAATTACCAGCTATGCAAGATGTTCTACAATAAAATCGTTCTAACATGGACAAGACAAAAATTATGAGCAGCGTTAAGTACATTAGTATTGTTCTTGGAAGCTCACAAAAACAGCAGGTTAAATAGTAAAAATTTCTGACTCGCGATCCTGGGTTTCTATTGTGAAGCGCATTTTTGGGCAACAGCCAGGCCCTGACCCCACTAGTAATATTTAAAGGCAAGGCCGTGCAACAACAATCGTTTTCTGAAACTAAATAATATTATCATAATCATTATTTTGTTCTCATGACATTTCATACAATTTATTAAAAAAGACCATAACACAAAAAAGTAATCCCATAAGCGGGGCTGCGCCACTCACCATAGTTTTCATTTCACTTCTAAGGCACCGAATTTTTCATGAATCTAGTCTATGTTTTAAGGGAAACCTACCAGGATTGTCACTATAGTGTGCTAGGTCGAATTGAAATGCGTGGCAGTAAAACTTTGGCAGGCTGTACTGTTGATCTGACCATTAGTAAAGGATGTGCGGAAGCAAATCAAGAAACTTAGCTACCGTTTCCTGACCATCCTCAATTTTAGTTTTTTTTCTTGAAGAACTGGAAGTTTCTTATGAGTGAATATGGCAAAAAATTTTACCACATCGCAACTATACACGGTCAAAACAATTTATATTACCCCAAACTCAGCCCAGTACACAAAGAATGCAACTTTTGATTTTTAGTGTGGTCATCGCAGCCAGACTCCTGACGAGTTTATTGTAGAATGCTATTTAAACAACTGGCTTTTTTTTTGCCATCGCATTCTTCTCACGTCCTCCTGTCACTCAACGTTTCTGAATTCGACCCGGTTAAGACTGCTTCTCACAGTTAGCTTGAAGAATTCTTTTTCATTGGCCGATTAGATCTAAATCGGCAAGATAACTTTTCTCTAAACATGTCACAAGTATAAAAAGGCTAGATTAACAAAATCAAACATTAGGTCTGGCTGGATATCAAGCAGATTGTGGCCAGTCAAATTGGAAAAGCTACTGGCAGATCCAATGGCCACAAGAAAAAGAAAATAGTGCCTTCAAAAAGAATCAAAAAGTTCTTTGATTTCTTTTTTTTTCCTCTCATAAATAACATCTCCATCTGCTCAATTGTATCGTCACTTGAAGTAACTTTTTTTACTGACATTGTACCATTAGCGCCTCTTTTTTTTTTTTTCCAAAATTGGTTAGGTCTTAGATTTGGCTCTCACACATCTAGCAGTACGTGATTTAGAATTAATAATGATGTAATGTATCACAAAAGGGACATTTTTTCAAGACGCTGTGATGTTTAATTTCTGTGTTAACTATAGTAGTAATTTCTTTCTTTCTTAAAGCTTTATAATTTACCGACAGTCTCAGAAATAAAGCAACAAAAACATTGCTCATTCAGCCTAGAATTTTCAGAGAGAAGTACTCACTGTTTAAAATTTTTTTTACCCCAAGTCAGGATTTTGTATGTGTATCCGTTCTACACTAACGTGAAAAATTACAAAATCTTTCAGGGAAATAAAAAAAAATTTTGACTAGCCAACACGTCTTAAACAGCACAAGTAAGGTAAAGCAGGGAAAAAAAAGCTAACACCAATCCCCCTACCCTGGAATCCTACAGTACTTCAGACAGAAAATTTTCTGAAAGAATGTAAACAATATAATATTAAAGTGGCCAACCTGAACCGGTTGAGCACCTTGCGGACGGATTGTGCGTTTTCCCTCTTCCCGTCTTAGATCCGTAGAAAAAAAAAAAAAAAAAAAAAAAAAAAGAGGCCTTGAGAATATGATAAAGAAAAGTCTCTCCGGAGTTTGACGTCAGGATAATTATTGTAAATATTAGTTCACTGCCACAATAGCTATTTAAAAGTAATACAGAGAAGACATAAGGTAAATTCAACAAAACAATTAAACCAATTAGCGGTGGCCGCGCCGTTCACAACGTCAGTGTTCTGTCTGACACCAATAAAATGCGGTTGAGGCAACCGCATCTCTTTAACTAGTGGCCAGCTCTAACAACATAGCCCTTCAAGTAAATGAAAAGATTAAAAACTTTTACAGCTTTGCCCTGTCCACTATAGTGTCGATCTTTCTTATTTTCTCATTTGACTCACGAGAGTAGGATCGTGAGGTATTGGCGCCAAATAGATCCAAATTAAGAAAGATCGCAAATTGGCGGCAGATCTCATTTCTCCTCTCTTTGGTTAGTAGAATAGTTTTTGTTCAATTTAATTGTTCTCTTTGCACACAGCTAACAACAAGCTACACTAAACAAAAAACCGACGATAACATCAATTAAAAGTTGTAGTTTTTTAAGTTTCAAACGACCCGAGCTTTGTTACTGAACAGAAACTTTTTAGATGGGCTCAAAACAGATTGTGGATAGCTAGTTAGAAATTTAATGTCCCGGTCCTTGAATCAAAAAGTCACACATAACACATAATGGTAAAAATCTGTAAAGAATACACGGATTCAAAATTTTACAAGTTATCTCTATGAGACTCTCAAATTAGCGTTTTCAACGCGCGCAAGTGGTTTCTGCATTTGATGGCACCAGATTTTCAAATTGTGGTTTTTACTTCATTTTTGGTTACCAGAATCACTTCCAAGCCAAACACCACATTGTTGAAGATTGCTCAAGATAGGCTAATAAGACAAAAAGTTTCTATTTTTTTTTTCCCCGAAAACAATTAATCCGATTCCGCTCATCATCAAACAGGGCGCGAACGTTTAAGTTCTTAGTGCTTAAGACACAGTGAAAGGAGACGGTGATTGTGGAAGGCTCCATTAAGTAATGTAAGGCAGAGTAGAACTAGAACAAGGTAGTTATGAGTCGGAACTTGACAGAAGCTTGAGTTTTTTCAACTTGAATTTGATCATGCAAGTCTTTTAATTAACATGTACCTAGCACATTATCACTAAGTAGATAGAGGCACCAGGCAACTAAAGCTCGAAGCGCCCTGGATC
The DNA here is from genome assembly GCA_030463015.1 of Geotrichum citri-aurantii. NCBI lineage: Eukaryota > Fungi > Ascomycota > Dipodascomycetes > Dipodascales > Dipodascaceae > Geotrichum > Geotrichum citri-aurantii. The sequence goes on from JAKVQX010000117.1 coordinate 27,014, forward strand.
AAAAATAACGGTTTATCTAAAAAGCTAGAGGTCCAATATCTGACATTAGAAAAACAATATCCAATGTAAAACAAATGAGGAAATATTTTTGTGATTTACTTAGTTTGAATTTATACATGTCAAGTATTGTGAGATTAGTCAGTTAGCAAACTACACTAATTGTGTGTACTGAATTTTGTGCAGAAATTCTGACCGCCATCTTGTAGCAACTGATGGTTTCAGAGGGAGTGAGAAATTTTTTTTCAGGTTTCAACTATTGGTTATTTAATTTCACTAAATCAAATGAAAAGATTTAAGTAGGATTCAAACAGTTGTTTTTTTTTTTACAATTTCTTGATGGAACATTGGTCAGTTTATGCGGTTGAATTTTCTGTGAAGCTTTAAAAAGTTAAGTTTCAACAGACCGTTAAGCTGTGCTCAACCCAAAATGGCCTGCTTGGAGACACTCAGAAAAAAAAAATCGCTTCTCAACTCAAGTGTCCATTTAGGGAGCAATCCAAAAATGCGTTTTGGCAAGTCATGAAAATACACGGAGAGAAAAAAAAAAAAAAAAAAAAAAAAAAAAAAAAAAAAAAAAAACAGTCACAACCAGCAATGTAATCAAAACTTTCAGTATTGTTTTTTAAAGGGAAATCTTTGATTTGCCATCTTTAGGAACCTTAAGCCTGCCATCATGGGTGCTGGAGGTGATGTTGCGTGTTACTTACAATTGGAAATCAATTGAAAAACATAAAATGCAGAAAAACTCACTTGCACAGAAAGGATCTAAACATCACGTTTTTCACCAAAAACAAACGAAAATAACGAAAGGAATGTTTAAAAAAAAAGTAAGTTTCAATTGCAAGAGAAGGGATTCACTGACGCATTTTATTTATCAATAGTCTTTCTAGAAGACTACTTTTGTTATATTACGAAAATTTTAAAAAAAATAACAATTAGTAGAGAAGCATACTAAGACACAAAGTGATAGAAAAAGAAGACTTAAACTTGTTTTTTCTTATTTGTTCATTCAAATCTTTTTTAAGTCTCAATCATGTGCGCCTTGAGAGTAAAATTAAAACAGATTTGGATCGGTCCGACTTGAGTAAATAAAACATGAAAGAGCCCGCTCTAACGCTACCAGCTATGGTTTCTTGAGTCAGGTTGCTGTAATAAGGTTGTTTATAACTTTAATTTTGAGTTTTCAGTTTCTCAAGACAGAAAGTTTTTACAGGGCTAATTGGTTAGCCAGTGCATGTCTCTAAGAACAATTTAGAGGTGATACATTTTTGAACAGGAAAATTGTTGGCCATGTTTTAGTAGGTAGATTTTAAGATTTTACATATTGAAGACATAACCCGTAAAAACTTTTTATATGGTCGCAGTCATAGTGATTTTATTAAGTAGTAATAGTAGTTGTAGTTCTAGGTGACTAGGCTGTGATTGGCCAATGGTAGCAACTCTGCAGAAAAGCTTCGGAGTTAAATTTTTTGTCTTATTTGTAGTGAAAGTTTTTATTACACGAATTTTTAAAAATTTATGTCGGTTTGAAATCAAAAAGCATTCCTAAAATAAAAATAAAACTGGTAGATAAAGCATTGAATTGTTTTTAAACCAACAACTTTACGTTTCTTCTTTTTTTTTTTTGTCATTTCTATTGCTTAGCACAGAAAAAGGAAAAAAAAAAAAAAAAATGAACAACAACAGTAACAAAAATTGGTAATCTTAGTAAAAAGCATTGAAAGAGAGAGAGACGGCTGAAAACATTCTTTTAAAAGCCGAGAGTAATGGTATTTTTTTTGTTTCTAAATAATTTTAATTTTTTTGGTTCCGTTAAAAAAAATTAAATGTAGATAAAAAGAAGGTATTCAGCCCCGTTCTACCCTGTCGCACCATAACAATGAGGCAGCCGCCGGAATTATCTCCATCGCTTCCACCGTAGATTTATCTTCATCTGACGATTTTTGATATAAATATAGTATATACAACGTAAAACTTTGTCCTTGGCTGTTAAAAAATGAGAATGTCCATCCCCTTACTCTAGCATGTTCTTTTTTAATTTTTTTTTTGGAAACTTTATTTTCCTGAATTAGAAGGGGGGGGGGAAGAGAAAAAAGGAAGGGAGGTGGTCTAGATTTTGCTGTTGTTGGTTTTTTGGGTAAGTTCTGGGTCGGCTCATTGATTTTTTTTCATCCGACGACCGTTTTAGAATTAAATTTTTTTTTTCTTTTTTTTCTTTTTTTCTTTTTTTCTTTTTTTTTTTAAATTTTCTTTTCTGAGTCTGATAAAAAAACAACAACAACAAATCATCATCGAAACCTTGGTTTTCACCAGGCATAGAATCAACGGCTAGTGCAAAACAACCCGTAACTTCCGCTCACTGACACATTGAGGAGGGGAGTTTTCAACTTTACTCTACAACGTACATTTGAGTTTTTAGAATAAATATATTTATGTCTCAATGGAACCGTTTTGTTTAAATTTTTTTTTTTTTTTTTCCCTTTTATTTAATACTTTTCAATAAATTTATCTCTAACATTATTCGCATTTAAAATACCCCAGCTTCAATCTTCTTTGACCCCCTCCAGCATTTTGTTTTTTTTATATCACAACTCTCTTCAAGGAAAAGAAAACAATATCCAAAACAAATATATCACCATAATGTCATCTAACAATACCCTTACATGCTCCTCGCCAGCATCTTCTAGAACAAAACGTGGTCGGCCCCGGTTGCAAAAATCAGAGCTGACACAGACCGAACGACGGCGTGCACAGGTACGTGAAGCTCAACGCACGTACCGCATGAAAAAGGAAACCGCTATCCGCACCCTTCAGTCGCGCGTCACCACGCTCGAAAACAGTCTCACAAACCTTCAAACTTCTCTCAAGAAACTTGACCGCAAGGGCGGTGCTGCTAGCAGTCGGTCGGCAGGCTTTTACGTCTCGCTAATAAGTCAGATACACGACGAAATGAACACAATTATTATTGAAGCCCTAACCAACACCGAAGAAGCTGTAACTGGGCTTGAAACCAATTTGTTGCCTTCTAATGAGACCGAAGAATTGCAGAGTTCGGCGCCAACACCCGATAAGATAACGACACCTTCTTGTGCCCATCCAAATATTAAAGGTATCAAAACTAGCGAAAACAAGAGAAAAAGAGAAGGGAGTAGCGAATCCAACATGTCTGAAAGCGTCTTAAAGGCACAAAAGCATGAAGACAAGTCCAAAATCGAATCACAGTTGGCGAGTAAAAACGAGTTTCCCAAAATTAAGATTGAGCCACAGGACTATGATGTGCCGTTCTTGCTCTCACCGTCTTCTATCTCAAATTCGTCGTCGCCTCTGTACATGCCAGACTACGAGGAAAACAGTTACGTAATTAAAGCGCTTGATCCGCTTCTGATGCTGATCAAGTCCGAATCTTTGGACGACAACACCAATTTAAATTATAGTGCCATCACTCACCCAAGGAAAATATTGGAAAACAGCGGTCTGCCTCAACATTTCGACGAGTCTACCAATGCCAATACCAATAATTTTATCAATAATATCAACAACACCAGCATGCAGTTCCCATTATCATTTTCAGACACGAGTTTAGGATTACAAGGCACTTGCAGCATAGGTGACGGCCAGCAACTTCACTTACAGCAGCAACAACAGCAGCAGCAACAGCAAACGGCGCTATCGCGGCAACATGTTGACATTATAGAACCTGCCAGTCCGGGGTTTGCGGACATTCATCAGCGGATTCTGGCGGCTGACAGTTTTGATCTTTTTGCTCTGTAGGAGGACCTGACGTCCGTTTCCGGCCCGCAGGTGAGACAACTGCACCGCCCAACTAAGGAGGATTTACAAAAACTTGTTTTTAAATTTTTTGTCTTTAATGTTTGTTCAAACAAAGAGAAAAAAAAAAAAACTTTCATTTACCATCCGTATGATATAGTTAGTGAGTAGTAGAAGTTATGTATTTATTTGTTCATTTTTTTTTAAATTTTTATGTTTCTTTTTCTTTTTTTTCAAATTGGTAATACCATGTATTTTGTTCTCGAGCGAACTCATTTCTTTTTTTTTCTGTTATTTCCATCAACTCTTTCGGCTTTTAGCCATTCCGGGATAAGTACCCATGTGTCCGCCCACCGAAAAAAAAAGAAAACCCATGAATCAGCGGCGCTAAAACTACCAAGCTCACATCAAATCACAAAATTTCTTGGAACAACTCATTTCCGGTTTTGAATCAGATTTTTGAGTGAAGTCCGCCGCCAGCCAGAAAAGTGTTTTTTTTTTTTTTTAATGGAACCAATTTTTTTTTTATCAGATACAATAATTGAACAAAAAGTTTTAATTAACTTATCGCGACCAGTTTCTTTTTTGTTTTATTTCAGAAAAAAATTTTAAAAAAAAAATGAAAAGTTAGAAACTTTTTCATTATCATGTTAAACGCCGCTGCCTGAGCTTTTGATTTTCTGATGAAAAAAAAAAAAAAAAAAAAAAAAAATTTACATTTGTTGAAATCCACACATCTACAAAGCTCGCAACTAATGGTAAAAACAAAAAACCGAAAGTTATAAAAATCATGACTTCTGTACGTATAACTTGAATATTAAATTGAAGGGAAAAAAAAAAAAAGGCTTACTTTGAGAGCTGCATATAATGTTTACAGTTAAGCTAGTTCAAAATTAAAATAGCGATACTTCAAAAAAGTTTTATTTGATCATAATTGATTTTCAAGCATTTATTCTTTTTTTCCATCTTCTTCTTTCGTAAGTAGGTCGAGATCTGGTCCATGATCAAGGGACTATTAATTAGAGTTCTTGCAGTTTTTTTTTTTTTTTTTTTTGTAGGAGGTAAGGCTATTGTTGACCTTTTTATTTTTTTTTTTTCTCCAATCAATGTGTTCGCTTAGAAAAATGCTTTTTCTCTCTCTCTTGGCTTTTGCTTGTTGTGTGCGATTAGGTGAGAGTGGTATGACAGCTTAGATAATGATAATAAAAGCAGTTTATTATACTATAATTTTTCAATTCAGTTTCAAACATATATACTATTTATACATGTAAATGTTTTCGAACATAACAGTTGTTATGTGACCTTCATTCTTGAAAAAATTCCAAAAGTAAAAGTCGGGTATCCACTCCACTTAGGAAAAAAAAAAGTTTTGGTGCTAAACAGCTGCTCAAAGCGCGCTGAAGCTTTTTTAAAAAGCGTCAATGTCATTCAGTATGCTGGTTCTGCAAATTAAATGCACCTTAAAGAAGCCCTCTGTATAATAGACGTATTTAACCTATTTTATAATCCATATGTAGATATTCAAACTGCTTCAGTAGTTGAGACCCAGTTGAATGAGGCTTTAATTGATTACTGTAAAAGACCTGGTTAATGACGATTTGTATATACAGTTTTCGCTTGGCCTTAAAAAAATCAGATCATGCGGGAAAACTAATGAATGTGGTTGACCGAGAACTTTTTTTTTACTGCTGATGGCTTCAATCTAAAGAATGAGAACCAAAAAAAAAAAAAAAAAAATTTAAAGTCGGAAACTTGTTTAAAGAAGCCTGATTTGTGGAAATATTTGTACTTAAGTTTAAAATATTGGACTTTGAATTTAGTTCCTTGAATTCAAGCTTTTTTTTTTTTTTTTTTTTTTTTTTTTTTTTTGGAGAGTTTAGGCGTTCAGATTTAACAGTAGTAGTGATATCTATAAGATCACACTCACTAAAAAGAAATGAGTGTTTGATAGTTGTAAAACTTGTTTTTTCAATGTTTCAGCATAAAGTTACGTGCCCAGAAACTGAACAACTAAAGAGTAGCGTCAAGAAGACATCTATTCAAAACCGTTTGTCCAAGACTCTTCAAATATTTAACGTAACTTTTTTTTTTAAAAAATTGACCTTGAACTAACAGAACGAAAGAGCTTTAAAAACCTAAGAACGTTTCACATTGTTTCGGGAGGGAAGGAAAAAAAAAAAAAAAAAAAAAAAAAAAAAGA
>JAKVQX010000118.1:0-32970 GCA_030463015.1 Geotrichum citri-aurantii
TTTTTTTTTTTTTTTTTTTTTTTTTTTTTTTTTTTTTTTTTTTTTTTTTTTTTTCTTGATTTTTTTGCCAATTTTTTTTTTTTTCCCTTCTTTTTTCCTTTTTCCCCTCCAGAAACACCAGAAATACTCGTGTATACCCAATAAATCCTTTCACGACGCTCCTCTTATCACGTCCAATTTTGATATCTTTTTAAATCCATTTGGCGAATAGGTTCTAATTTTTTAGCCAAAGTTTTTTCCTTAAGGTTTTTTTTTATTCAAAAACATCGATTATCAAATCTTTTTCAATCGCGTTTTGTTTTCGTTGTTGACGCGTCGCAATTTACACCAACTCTACACAAAGCTTCTTCACCAAAATCCACACCACTATAAATAATGAGTAACGGTTCACATACCGAAATCTCTAAGAATCCCGATTTTGAGGTGCCTTCTGAGAACAAAGTTACTGAAACTCCCTCTATCAACGCAAAAGAGGCCTCGGAAAAATCAGACATTGCTACTTCTGAAGCAAATGTTGACTCACCCGACCGGGTTGAGCACAAGACAACAAATGGTGACAAAAAGGCCACACAACATGGAACTGATAGTGGAGGCGAGAAAACTGAATCTGCGATTGCCATTGACGATCCTAAAAAACGTACTAGCATCAACGGAACAGTTTCGAAGGCTTCAGAACCGCTCCCAGTTGGCACAGTGGTTCTTGCCAAGGTTAAAGGCTACTCTGCCTGGCCTGGTATCATTCTTAGCGATGAGATGATTCCGGATGACGTTCTGTATCTCAAGCCCAAATCGATAAAACAGCGATCTAAACCCAATGACAAAGCTTTGCTAGATACGACTGTCTATGGTGTCCGGTTTTTTGTCGAAATTAGCCACGTGTGGTCAGCCCGCGAAAACATCACTGTTTTGACGAGGGAAATGGTCAACAACTACATTAAAAAACAGAAGGGTAAGCGGGAAACCAAACTTCTACAAGCCTATAAGATTGCGTTGAACCCACCTAGTCTCAGTTCGATTGCTCAAGAGATATCAGAGAGAAGACTATTGGAAGAGGAAGACGAGCGGGAAGCTAGTGAAGAGCCCGTCCGTACCCGGAGCAGAGGAAAAAAGGAAGCCAACTCCGCGCCTACTCCAAAATCAGAGACGACTAAGCATGCATCTACCAACAAACGGAAGTCTCGCACCTCAACAGCTGCAGCAATTTCCGAGAATAAGGAAAACGCATCGCGTTTAAAGCGTGCTAAAATTGAAGACGCGCCCGAACCGATTGTAGTGGTAGATACAGACGCATCTTCAGAATCTTCGGCGACTGTGACTGTTCATTCGCCTGCGCCTGCGACATCATTGGCTAAGGACCTTAAAGAGCATCTTGAAACACGCACAAAGCTTGTTCGATCTATTAGACATCGCCTTCAGCGTGGCTTTATTGGAAGGACACCGCTGTCAGAGGAACTTCCTGACTTATCAAACCATCTTGGTCGGCTAGAGACACTTCCTGAGTTGGAGTTGTCTGTGATGAGAGAGACTAAGATCAAAAAACTGTTGTCAGCCATTTTGCGGACTAAAGATATTCCAGAGGAAAGCAAATACAATTTTAAAAGTCGAATCACGACTGTTCTGACAGGCTGGAACAAGCTTTCTGCGGAACAGACTGATTCTACAAGTGCTACCGAAAGTATGACCCCAGTGCCAGACTCTGCTGCTATCAATACAAACACTGATAGCACAACTTCGGCTGTTTTTTCTACCCAACCTGAGAGTGTGCCTGCTTCTGCCACTGCTGGTGCGAGCTAAATCAGATACGTATATGAACGGCTTTTGATGTTCATGATTAGGACTTGCCAGAAGGAGGTAGAAGTTTGCATTACTGGTGAGCACTGAGCTAACTTGCATTTCGCCATTTCATTCATACACTGTTATTTATTTTTTTTTCTTTGGTTTTTTACTTTTGTAGCTAGAACTTTTATTACTGATCCACACACGCGTATCTTGCATTATTTTGAAAAAAACTTGCCAAAAACCTTTAAATTGGTGCCCAGTTTAACGAAGTCCCTAGTCTTACGTGTTTCAGAATCAGATGTATCGCAGGGCTTTTTGAAACCTTAATTTCGGGCCACATTTAGTGTAATTTTAGATGAAAACTCAGTACACATGTCTCTTTTAAGTCTGTAGACAAAAGTCGCGTTATTTAGTGCACTACTAGATCAGACCCGTGTTAGTGTGTGCGTGGGTGTACCCTAATCTATTATGGTTTTGCTGGTTCATCATGTTCAGTCATTATGGCTCATATTTGCGAGTTCCATTGATATATAAATAGTCTAAACATTCCGTGAAAAATGAGGACCTGGATGGTAGTTTCTGATTACATTTTACCTATGTTCACCGAACAGCCAGTTTACGTTGATTAAAATTGTTGAGGCTGGCGTGTTAAATTTGATCAGTGGTAGACACTGATTCGAGATGGAAAAACAACCCAAATCTGGACGCAATAGTTCAACCAGACTTTAAATGGTCATATAGTCCTCAGAAAAAAAAAAAGCTTGATATTTGTAGTGATAAAAGAAGTTATCAGGCACACCAAACCTAACAGGCCAGTAGCTGGTTAAATTTTGTCTTTGAAATAAAACTTTGGTGAATTCCCGAGTAAACATTTTACTTACAGTAGACTGTATACTAGAGATTTAAAGTGATTAAATTAGAAGTCAAGTAACAAAAAAACAAAACTGAATAGATAAGCCTAAAAAAACACACACACATGCATGAACGAGAGATCAACACTGTGTCAACTGATTCAGAACGGTAGGAACTATGTGTGAATTGAAGGAAACAGCTTGCAAGACTGTGAAAAAAAAGTTCAGTCTAGATTTTATGGCTACTTCCATTGAATATTTTTAAAAATTTACGTGTATATGAAAATTTCAGATCATGGGGAATGGGGTGAGATATTAAACTGAGACCAAAGCAACATAACAAAATTTAAAGTCTCGTAGTGTTTTATTTTCCTACAAATTAACACGAGACTCAATAAGAACATCTTCACTTTAGCTATCATTACCACTTAAGAAAAGAATTGAAATCAGATTATTGCTCTGTTATCAAGCCACCAAAAAAAAAAAAAAACCAGATTTCATAACCGGTTTTTATCGTGTTATCAAAGAGAGATATCTGTGCTATGACGCGTCGCAGGCTTTTCTGCATTTAATTGCATCAAGATTCTCTTTTTAAATTGATTCATGTGTTCATGTGTTTGAGAAAACACGCGATTCATAGCACATCTTAGGTCAGTGTAATTGATTTGCACGCCATAAAATCAACCAAACAAACAAACATACAAAAACAACTTCATTTTTCAAGCAAAAGAGTTGTGACTGTACCAAAAAATTGTAAAGTCTACGATTATGTAAAATGAAAAGCTATTAGAATAAAAACTATTTGTAGTTAGAAAATAGAAGCCAGAGTGTGTAGTTTAGAATTTTACCAGATTGTGTGAAAATGGCAAAATAGTAAGCATGTCAGTGTCTGAACGCTTGAACGTGTTTCGCTTTAGAAAATTGAAACCCATGACAAAAATTACGTTTTTATGGACTTTTTAGAGAAAAAAGAATATCTCTGATAACTACAAATTTTCGTGACCGTCTAAACGCAACTGTTTCTTTATGCGCCGTAAACTGAAAAAACAATAGAAACAAGCAACACTTTACAGTGATGCTTTTTTTTTTTGAAATTAAACTTTTTTGAGTTATCGAAACACTATAATGGAACAATCATTGAGCCTAATAGCAAATAAGATTATTTTGTATGGACTTGACATCTTTACTAGGATAAAGACCCAATTTTTGTGGTTACTTGAGCTGGAAGACAGAAGATAAAATATTTCTCAGCTCAATGGAATAAATATACATTATAGTAACAAATCGTAAGGTAGATGTATAAAAGTTAAAGTTCATATTTCCAGCAGCCCAATGCTTGCGAATATTTTTGTGTGCGATGACGACATCAATTCTCACTCTGACGCTTAAAGTTCAAACCGCTAATGTCCGCCATGTCTTTAGTTTAGACTTGACTCCCCCAAAAAGTCTTTAGATTTGTTTTCAAGCTTAAGGTTTACTAGTTATCAGCTCAATGCGTAAATTTAGAATTTGTAGGGGGTGACTTGCAGAAAACAAGGTCTATAGTTGCATGTACAAGCTGTAAAAGCACCTAAATATGGCTCAACTTGAAAACAAAAATTTAAAAAAGAGTTATCTATAGTCTTTCACAATACGTCAAAGTTGATTGAAAATGAGGTAATTTGGTGACTGCTTTACAGTGGCATCATCACTTTGCTTGATGATGCTGAGCTGAACACAATTTTTGCCATCAATCCGCTAAAGCTGAGCCAGCCTACTGTCCACATCATAGACACTTGACAGGGGATAAATTTACGAAAGATACTATCTAAGCCATGACAAGTCACTAGAGGATCGGCAATAATACGGCGTTAGAGTGCTAGTTTTTTGCCTGGATGTTATTAAAACAGGATTATCAAGTCAAGTATCTTTGTTTGTATGAGACTTGACCACTGAATACACAAAAATACAGCTTTCTGTATTGCTGCTGTTGAAAAGATTTTCGTTCTTAAATCCCCGCTGTCTTTAGAGTCCTACTAAGTACTGTACATGACTGATTTTGCGGAAGAGCTAGAAGATTTTTTGCCAAACTTTAGTTTTTTTTTTTTTTTTTTTGAAATCCACCAAAGTTGCAGGTCCAGATGGCACTGAGAGAAATCTAATTTGAAAATTACAGGTAAACTGATATCAAGTTATAACTTTTTTTTTAGTTCTGCATCAGTAACTGCGCTAAGACTTTAATGCATCAGGATAGGTTAATCCAGGATAAAAGGTTGTATAAATTATACGGTTAGAGAATATTTAACCAAGGCAGCAATGAACTATTCAACTGCCTGTTTTTTATTGAAAAAATTGATTTTTAAATAGTTTCATGCTAATAATTGAAATGATCAGCGGGACAGTGAACTATTTTAACTTACAACTTGAATTTCGAAAGCACAAAACTATTTAGTCGTACGCAGTACTGATGCCGAAGACCTTCAAACCACACTGAATTCACAAGGAACTTTGTTTGTTTTCTAGCAGCCAGCATGCATGTCATAAAAAAACAATTGAAAACATGAACAGGCTTTTTGGCAGTTACCAAAGTATCAAACGTGAATAAAGCACTGGCGTGGATATTATACACTGCTACAAAAGTTAAGCTCAATTGCCTGACATTAGCATCCAAGTACGTTTCAATTTGGGTGTTTAAACATTAGGGGGATGCTCAGCGGCACTGGCGGCATTTGACTGGCACGAATTGGCACTACCGCAAGGAAACTCTAGGAGAGCGAAAAAAAAAGTTATAGACAATAGTGGTCAGATTGCCACAAATGTGTCTTAAACTTTTTAAACAGCACATAATAGTAAGTCTCTTCTGTAGACAGTAGTAAAAACAGTTAGTGATACGCATAGTGTACTGGGACCATTTCACATGTTCTGTTACCGAGAGTTGAGAAAACTTTGAACTATGTTTAAGATAACTGATTTTTTGCGTAATAAAAGCAAAAAAACCAAAATAAAAAATTCCTCCAAAATAGTTCTTATTTTTACAAATATTGAAATTTACTGCTTGAATTTTGTCATAAAATTTGTTAAATAATTTGGCTTATCAACAATTCAGTGGTCTCCGGCTTAGAGTCATACCTAGTTTGATAGAAGCAACTCTCTATCACCGGGCTAACTTTCTAAAACTATTAGTGAGTAACATTTGGCCTAACAAAAAACTTTGAAATTATGTGATTTTGAGTGTTGTGTCTTGACAAGGAAATTGGACATAACTGTAATTTGCACTAGGAATTTTGGTTTGTTTTTGTAGCACACTCAGTCAGAAATGGCTTGCCAACTTTAGTTGAGAGTTTTGAAAACATGCATTTCCCCATGTGCACCCAATGTAATAGCAGTTACTTTAATCCAGCAGAATTTAAACCATGCTCAAATGAAAATAATTATAATTATTGAATATATCACCTTTAGCCATTTTCATCAGTGATGGCAATTAGCAACGTGTGTGGGGGTGGTGGCTCTAAAGCATTGTACGTGAAATTCCGAAAGTTTAACTCTTTTTTTTTTTGAAATTTTGGTACCTGAGACCAGTTGAACGTTGGGTTTAGCATAGAAATTAAAACTCAAATTTGAATCCAGCCTACTTGTTTTGTCACTATAGCTAATAACGGTTGTGATTATAGTCATTACGAAAAGTTAGTGTAACGAATCCGTAGCACATATACGCTTAACAAGCATGGAATTGTATAAATTTATACTGGAATACTGAGTCATATTTATGCTAGACACAATAGGGTCACTTGTTAACCGTGCTGTTGCTGTAGTATCTTGCGGTAGCTTAGGTAAGAGAGATCACAAGTACAGCCTTACGATCTTGGTACTTTTAGAGTTTGTTTGCTTACTTCCCCCAGGTTGGTAGTAACTTTTAGTCACACTCCTTCTCTTTTCAATCTGTGATTCAAGAAAACTTCATAATACTGAAAAACTTTTTTGCAATAGAGTTGACACTGAAAATTTTTTTCATGGCTGGTCAGCTCTCACAAATCCGGCTCATCTACCTCTTGCGGATGGGTAAGACAAACACATGACCAAAGATACGAGTTACCCATACTGATACCGCAATGAAATGCAATCTAGACCAAGGTAAAAATCGCAGCTACAAAAATGACTCTTCGGTTTCATCACAAAGCTGACTGACTGAGATTCTAAAATTTTTTTTATGTAGGCATGTGTAGCGATCAAAAAAGAATTTTGCGTTAAAGCGCAAAAATTAATAGTCACAGCTTAACAAATTCTTTACTAACAAGCAAAGCCGCCTTGCAAACAAGATAAATTATTTTTAAGTCTTAGGACACAAAACCCACAGTTTTTTTTTAAATATTTAAAGTTTTTTTGCTATATCAACTACATTGGATGAAACTACTGAAAAATTCTGATTTAAATTTTTTTTAATCGTTAAATTATCACTACTGTCGCATAGAAGAAATTTACAGTGGTAAAAGTTGTAATTCACTTTTGGCTAGCTACTTGGTTAACTATTACAAGAACTGGGAACGATATTTAATAACTTTGAATCAACTTTACCAAAAAAAGCAGTGAATATATACGCACACACGGAAAAGATCTTTTAGTTTTTGTAATTTTTGGAGATAATTGTTAGACTTCAAGTTTTGATTTAACTCTATGACAACAACATATTTTTTGAAATTGTGTTCACTAAAAAAGATTACAGCTAAAAACTTTTGTGCAAATGAATAGAAAAATCAGTGCGTAAACACAAACCAATTTGAAAAATTTTACGATGTTCAATCTTTTTGAATTTTAAATGTCCAAAAATAGCTTTTAGGATTTAAAACTAGAGGTCAAAAAAGTCAAGTACCAAATGGCGTATAAAATAACACCTCAGACACTTGTGAAACAGTCCAAAAAAGTTTTGTAATGATTTTTGTGAAACAGACAAATTTTTTTTATTGAAATGTTGCATTTCCGAGAATCTAAAAAAAGGAACAGAACTCAAATACTGGAAACCTCCCCTATACTCCCCTCTAATTTTTTTTGGCATGCCTCCCAAATTTTAATTTAAATTGAGATGACTTTTTTTGAAGTTTGTAAGTCTTTTTATTTTGCATGCACAGTTTGTGATCCATGTAAATAAAAAAAACGCTAACGTGAGCAAGAATAACTTAAGATACAACTTCCTCTACTTATTTTGTGTAGCAGCATGCAATACTGCAATTCTTTCTTTAAAATATTTTTTGAATGTCTTGACAAAAGAATGATTTTCTTTGACTAGTTATCAAAAAGATTTTTTTTTACTTCTTTTCCAGTCTAATCACTTAATGTCAAATGGCACAAAAGTCTTTTATTTGATGAAGATAAAGATAACTATACTGGAGCTTTGATAACTTTTCCGAGTTTTGGTTGTCAGCACAATCACCACCAAAAAAAATTATGGATTGAAAAAATAGTAAAATCCGCTTAATTTTGGTCAATCATTTATTATTTTCCAATACATCAAGGCTTGTTTAAAATGTAAAAAGTGAGTTCAGAAAAATTGAATGAAAAGAGGGAGTTTAATGAAAAAAATTGAATCCGCCATTAAATTTTCAAATGTGTGCAATACACAAAATTTCCGGCCCTATTTTTTAAAGAATAACTGGTTTTATGAGATTGTGAGATACAGAAAATTTCAATCGCTTTAGTGTGAAATGTTTCAAACACGCAAGTTAAAAGTAGTCAAGAAAAAAGATCGTTTTGTAAAAATATTGTTGAAGAAACTAATCTAAGAGTCATATCAATATGAACAATGAAAAAAAATAAGTAATACACAAATTTGAAAGAACACTGCAGAAAGGTTTAAAAAGTTTTTGTTCATATTAGAAAAATCTTTGACAACACTACTATAATACACAAACACGATTGAACAGTAAACGTAACATTATTAAAGCTGAAATTCTTAATAACATTCTAGGTTTTTTTATTAGCTAAAGCAAATTGTTGAGTTTTAAAATAAATCTTAGAGCTATTGGAAAAATGTCAAAATATTTCAAAATTAAACAAAACCGCAATTGGAATTTGTGCAAAACAAAAAACAACTATCATGATTGAGTGTAACTGAAATTTCTCTCAAGAAGAGTGTAGTGCACGCTAAAGAGTGGTGCGGCCTAAAATCTTTTTTTTTTCTAGCAGTTTGATACAAAACCCATTTTTCACTACCAAAAAAGTATTTTAAAGCCGTGTGTACATTATTTATTTTATTTATCACTGAAAAATTAAACAGAAAGTTTGATTTTAGAAAGTCATTTTAGTTCTCTTTAGAGTAAAAATTTCCAGTACTGACTTATTAGACAATGACTTATCGAGTTTCGAATAATTAACCTTTATAACCCTACAAGTATGATCAACTGAAAACTTGGTGCCGCTAAGAAAGCTTGTAGTTTACTAATGTTTTTAACTGACTACACAAAAATCTCGAAATAAGTGTTCTAGAACATATATAAATATTTATTTTTCGTGGCCGCATTCATAGACAATGAATAAACTTCATTTATGGCAAACATTTCACTTTAATAAGACTTTAAAAAGTCTAGCAAACAAAAAAAGTTTTTCAAATCCAGAAATTTTTTGACAATTAACTGTTAGTATTTTAACTACTGTCTTTATGTAGAAAGTAAGAAATATATATATCATAGAATTCTTATTAGAGTTCGTAAAACTCTTTGTGCTGTGTAAGATACAATTCTTATTATCTTATAAGCGTTGTGGAAAAAATCTTAAAATAGCTGCTGCGCCATTGATTTTGTTTGTGATTTTGATACCAAACTGTTTTACAAGTATCAATTCTTTGATTTAAATTTACTACAAAAATAATTTTCCGCAACTTTTTTTTAATTTTGAGAAAACAAATGATATTATTTTGAGTAGTAACTTATACTTGATTTCTAAAGCTCAAGTTATAAGTCAAAAACAATTAAATTTAGCTAAGAACGCCCTAACCCTCTCAAGTAATTTGCAACAAGCATCATCGTTGCTGCTGCGATTGTTGCATGGGGACAAAATAATAATTTGCATCCACATGACTGTGAATTTTTTAAAAGAAAATTAAAACCAAAAAAAAAAAAAAAACCATTTTTTCCAGAGGTGGTGTTTTTTAAAATATTCTTTCCTCTTTTTATCTCTTTTTTCTCTTATTCATCTAGTTAATCTTTGAAAATCAACATAACCACTGGCATCATCTACACCAATTTATATCATTTTCCATGAAGCTCTCTACACTTGGCCTTTTTGCGGGCGCCGCCAGCACTGTGTTTGCTGCGCCTATTCCCGTGGACGTTGCGGGCGTGCAGCTCCAGAATCCGTTTGGGTCGAGTGGGTTGTCATCCACCGACAAACCCATCCCGGGTGACTCTCCGCTATTGCTGTGCGACCTGGAAGAGCCCAAGCTCATTGAAATCACAACTGTTAACCTCAACCCCAACCCGCCACTCAAGGGCGAGGAGCTCAAGATCTTTGCGGAGGGTATTGTCAAGGAAACAATTCTTGAGGGCGCATACATTGAAATTGACGTGCGGTACGGGTACATTCGTTTGCTAAAGACGGCCTTTGACCTGTGTGAGCAGACCAAGTCCGTGGGTCAGGAGTGCCCGATCAAGGAGGGCAAGCTTGAGTTCGAGACTACGGTTCAGCTACCTGATGAGATTCCTCCTGGAGTCTACACTGTTGTGGCAAGAGCCTATACTGTCGACGACGAGCCCATCACTTGCCTGGCTACCACCGTCGAGTTTCCTGCCCTCTAAGACGAGTGAATCTCTACCCAGTTAATAAATGCAATGACAACACTATTACAGTGTTTACTTTACTTTTGCCACAATATACATTCAATGATCTAACGTTCCTTATTTATACATTTACTTCTTAGTCGTTCTTTTACTATAAATTTTTAATTGTCTTTTTATACACTTTTTTTTTTTTTCTTTCTCGTTACTTTAATTTTTGTTTTGATTGTCGAATCATCTATGTGATTAATTTTTCTTGCGATGATTGTCTAATATTTGCAGAGTCATATTTTTGGTTTATAGTACATAAGACTGATCATGAACGGACAACCAGAGGCGTGTTGCTGTTCATGGAGTCCTGGGACCGTCTTGAGTCGGCGGAATTGTTGTTGGTATTAGCGGCGAGCTGTGTCGACTCGTTGCTGTAGGTCTGAGTGTACAGATCGGTGGCCTCTGCAAGCATAGCATCGGCCTCTTCTCGCGTGTAGTTGTACTTTGGCACGTAACGCTTTTGAAGACGTTTAGGCACTAGCGGGAAATAACCGTGCTTTTCACGCTGCTTGATGCTGTAGAATGCTAACATGACGGCCCACCAGTATAGGTTGTAAGAGATGACGGAGCCGTAAGTGGCACTGTTTTGCCAGCCCAGAAGCGCGTTGAAAATCATCCAAGGACCGTCGGTCTGCGAGTTGCAGCAGTTGACATGCCAGACAGACTTGGTGATGTCGTAGGAACCGGGGCCCGAGCCCATTTCAGAGACGTCCTGGCCAACATGGTTGATGAACTGCTGCAGCTCCAAAAACCAAACGCCACGAGACATTAGGCCTGCCGCAACAAGGTAGAGGAAGCAGGTGGAGCCGATTAAGAAGTAGTGGATCGACATGTGGTCACCGGTGCGATACATAATCCAGCCGACAAAGGTGCCAAGCAGAATAGCGGTGATAACTGGAAGTGGGAAAGAAGAGGCGGGCTGGTTGGCACCGATGCCACCAAGGAAAACAACGGCTTCGAGACCTTCACGTAATGTCGTAACCAGAGGCAAAATCGCGATGGCATAACGTTTCGATAGATATTTCAATCCCCACGAGGCCTTGCCCTTGTGAGTCTCAATAATAGAATGTGCAATCTTAACTCTCCATTTTTCGCGCATCTTGTTGACGCGCAACATTGTGGCGCCCATAAAAGTAATGATGAGAGACGCCAGAATAGAGAATACTGCCTCCCACAGCTTTTCGGTGGCACCCCAGAGGTTTTTTCCCAAGTAGTAAAACGCAAACACGAAGAAGGAGCCAATAACCAAGCAGATGGAGAGTCCAAGGATAGCACCTGCCCATACTTGAAACACAAGCTTTTTGTATATCTTCAGCGACGCAGACTCCACCAAGCTAGCCTCTGCCGGTTGTAACAGGGCGTCATCTTGTGCGGCCTCCACTGCGCTCTCATCTTGCACAATCTCGTGCTCGGTTTTGATGGACTTTTGACCAAAACCCTGGTTAAGAAATGCAAGCAAGACCGATACGATGATGGCAGTCTCAACGGTCTCCCTAAAAATTAGGAAAAAGACCTGTACCGAAAAGTACTCTTCGAGCCAATTCATGATTCTAATTTTTTTGGAGGGGGGGTTTTTAGTGTATGTTAACCAAAATGTGGAAACTATCGACAGTGTCTTTTGGTTGTTGGTTTTTTGTTTGTTCGTTTGAATATTTATTAAAGGTTGAAAAAAAAAAAAAAAAAAAAATAATAATTTCAAAAACCCAAAAAATTTTATATTTGGTAATGGTGTACTGAATTAAGGTTTGCTAAAATGGTTATTCATGCACTTTAATATGTTTATCGTAACGGACCTTTTTATTGAAGCTTAAGAGTAGTTGAAATTTGCTGACATTGCACACACCCCGATTTTCAGCATTTAAATATGAAAAACAAAATTACCAGTAAAAAAACAAAAGAAGCAGGTCGATACTATTAATCAGCTCACCCGGATCCGTTCTCTTAATAGCTACCCAAAGTAAAAGAGAAAGGTAGCACACTGAACGTTGGACATTTAGTAAAAAACAACCCATGCCTTGCTTCACAACTAACAGTTCAGTGTAGCTTGGCACACAGTCCCAATCCTTACAGACCAATCAAAGACCTTACAAACAAAATAATTAACAAAAAAACCAAATGTTCGTAAGTTATGGTAATAAATCATTGGTGGTGTACAGTGAAATTTACAAGTTCTATTTTTTTTCAAGTGAACACAATATTCTAAAATTTGGTAAATTGACGTTTTTTAGTACCTAGTTGGCGGCGTTGAAAATCATTGCACCTAACCAGCGTAGTTTTTTTTTTTTTTTTTATTTTTAGTTGGTAAATAATAAGAATTTATTTATTATCGTGTAGCAATGTTATCAAACAGATGACTGCGTGTGCCGATGGCCGTACATGACTTGGAACCTGCCGTCCTTGTACTTTCGACCCAGCTTTTTGAGTCTTTCACCAACGGAGCGTACTTTTATATCAATGCGCTGGCTGTACGATACTGCAAAAGTGAGCGCAACGACGAGCTGCCACAGATGATCACGATTCGCTAGATTCGCACTACCCGGCTGCTGCTGCGGTGCTGCACGCACCGCCTCGAATAATGTGAGCCAACCAAAATTTGCCGTGTCGTCCTCGCCATCGTCAATCACGCCGTCGCCGCCATACGCATCAGCACGCTTGTTAGGAGACGATGCGAGCAGTCGCTTTGTATCAAAACTCGCCAGGTCTTTCATCAGTTTTTTGTGAAATTGTTTGCGGCGTTGCAACACCGCTAATATCTTTTCTGACGATTTCGGGTCGCGAGCCGTTGAAGGGCGGTAGAAATAGACTTTGGTAGACTTCTTTCCCGATTTGATTACATTCCCGTTATCATCGTCTTCCATCTCAAATTCTTCATCTTCCTCAGCTTTGATGCTTAGATTGAGACGGTGCCCGTCGCTCCGGTTACCGACAATATATTGAATGCCGCTGACCGGGTCTTTGACAGCAAACTGCCGCACTGCAGCGTTTTTTTTCTTTCCGCCAATTAGGCTGTTGAGTGCGCCATGCTCTTGATCCGGGCCTGGTGCGGCAGGAACAACTGCGGTCGCATGCGTTTCCCATTCTACTTTGCCCTCCATGGTGTACATGGTCACCGTGAAGTACTCGCCACCTCCATCACCAGAGACAAACCCGCGGCGCACCGAAATTTTGGGCGTTTCAGTGATTGGATCTAGTAACGTGAGAGTGAAGATAGGCTGTCCTTCTGGCCCCCGAAGATCTTTGTTCTGAAATGACTGCATATCAACATAATAGCTTGGCCCGACAGGACAGTGAATGTGATCCGAGTCTGGGTTGGTCGTGAGATAGAAATCGCGCAAGTTTTTTTGAATGTGATATCGCCATTGTGATGCATTGAGGGAAAGTACACCCTTCTTGTAGGGCGACGGCGGCCGCGAAGATCTTATTTTAAGTGGAGGTAAATCCGGCGGCAGCTGGGGTAAAGGAGTATCCGGCGTTACAACAGTCCTGCGCCAGTCAGTGTTGATGCTTTGCGGAGTTTTTGGTTCCGTAGGAGAAACTTCCTCCTCCTTCGGCTGCGTTTGAACTTCAATGTGCTGGAGTTGTTGTTGATGTTGCTGCGGTGCAAGCTCCTGGTGAGACGTGTTTTCGGCCTGAAGAGATTGCGTAGACTGATTGATACTGACGGGCTGTTGAAAAACAGTATCTTTTTCTGGTACTATTGGCGGTGCTAGCTCTGTGTAATTTGGCTGATGATTGTGCTGCTGCTGATATGGATACTTCTGCAAATGTTGTTGTTTTTGTTCCTGCTGCTGCTGTTCCAGTTGGTGCCGTTGGTTTTGTTCTTGCTGTTGTCGTAGTTGTTGCAGTTGTTGCTGCTGTTGCTGCTGTTGCTGCTGTTGCAGTTGTTGCAGTTGTTGCTGCTGTTGCTGATACTGCTGCCATTGTTGTTGCTGTTGTAGTAGTTGTTCCTGCTGCTGTTGCTGCTGCTGTTGCAAAAGCTGCAGCTCTGCCGGTGGAAAAGAGTTGCCATTGCCACCCCCATTAAAATGTTCGTTACTAAAACCGTTGCTGTAGTAATTGCTGTAGCCATTGTGTGTGCTGTTACTGATGCTGAGATCGCTGAACTCTGGTACAAAATTATCTTGTGATGGGTATATGGCTGAGACCGGGCGCCGCCGGCTCGCATTTTGAGGCGGTGGCACCGATTGTAAATACGGATTCACTTGTGGCAGCACCACTGCTGCTGCACTCACTGGTCGCGTTGACTCTAATGACGACGTAGGTAGAGCTGAAACTGCTGGCGAAGGTGGCATTTGTGGTATTTGTTCAACATGCTGCTCCACAAACTGACTTCTGCCTTCGGTCGCTAACCGCTCTTCTTCCATGGGCGAAGAAACTATCTTCCGCCGCAATGGTGTTGGAATTGGGCGCGGACCCCGGAGTCTCACAGACTGCTGTCGCTGCTGCTGCTGCTGCTGTTGTTGCTCATCCATTTGCTAACAAGATTTCCGCAAAAAAAAAAAAAAAAAGATGGCAGAAAAAGTGAAAATAGAAAAAAGTAAACAATTGAAAACATTAAACAAACTTAAAAAAAAAATTAGAGACATTTAAATGAGCACAAAGGGTGCTTACATATCACAAAGCGAATGATTAACGCGTTCCACTTGATTAATTCAATTGTAATTGTAACGGTGTTGGTCTGACGAACCCAATTAACATTAGCCTTTATTGTTCTTTCTTTGTTTTATTGTATAATATTCCGTTCATTTCATGATCAGTCTTCATTACTCCTCCAATGAGATTCTATTGAATTGGACGCAATATGTAAATTGTTAATACTAAAAAGTTGGTCTATGTTCCCTCTGAATTTTAAATTTCTTGTATGATATTAGACACTCCCGTAAGCTAACTAGCCCGACAATGTGCTAGCACACTTGATGAGTTATGATTCAAGGATCAGTCTTGATCCTAGGCCAAAGTTGTCGTCATCCTTTATCCAACGCCAGTCGTAATCGTTCATTTGTCTATTCAATTGAATCCCTTGCCCTCAGCTAAACACACTCTTTTCAGAGAAATTTCTGGGGATCCTTCTAATCATCAATAATCTTAGTAAAAAACATGCTTAAGACCCCGATTCAGGATTACTTCCTACAATTATGCTTATGAAATTTGACCGAGCTTGATGGTTGTTCCCAACGGTATTCTCGGCCTTTATAGCCAATAGATTCAGTATATTTTCTTTTATTTCTTTCTTGTAAATTTGTCCCTCGTTACAGTAACCATTATAACTAAAAACAATGTTTCGAACCTCAAATTGCCAAAACTAAACAGACAAGTACTTTCTCGTTTTCTCATTGTATCTATCACCCGAGACATTGAAGTTTCTCACAAACGTGTCAAGGTCTTCGAATTCTTCATCAGTAAGTATGACAGGCTTTAAGTTTTCTCTGATACGAGCAACGGTGGTGGCGCCAGGAATGGGCACGATTCTCGGATTTCCGTCACGATTAGACTGGTACTTGACCCAGGCAAGAGCCACCTGCGCAGGTGTGGCATTTTTCGCGTCAGCAACATCTTTCACCTTTTCGTACAGCTGCCAGTTGTGACTGATGTTGTCTCCTTTAAACTGATCCAAGTCTAAAAATGTGAGCTTGTCAGCGCACTCCTTAGCAGACTTGTAACGGCCAGAAATGAGGCCGCGGGAGAAGGGCGAGTAACCGACTATAGGAATGCCGAGCTCTGCAGCGACTTTCGCGGTACCGTCCTCGAGAATATGGCGTGCAGTCATGGAGAACTAAAGCTCAACGGCAGCGATAGGATGCACTGCGTTTGCGCGCTTCAGGGTTTCTTTGCTCACCTCAGACAAGCCAATTCCGTCTATTTTGCCGGCCTTGACATACTCAGCAATCACAGGGATAACTTCTTCGACAGGGATAGAGGGATCAAGGCGGGCAGGTTCTAAAATTCCGACGCGGACCTTGCCATCTAGAGCTTTGAGAACAGCATCAATGTGTTTGCGGATCTGGTCGGGTTGGAGCTCGGCGGAAAAATTGGCTAGGTTAACGCAAGTTTTGATGGAAAGAACAATCTTGGACGCATCCTCAGGATACTTGGTGAAGTAGCGAGCAATGAGCTTGAGGTTGCCGTAGGGTTCGCTGGGAAGGTTATAGAAGGAACCGGAGTTCCAGAAGGTGAAGCCTGCCTCAATCGAGGCCTTCATTGCCTTAAAAGCCTCGGCATCAGAACTAGGGGTGGGAGTCCGAGTAAAGCCCTTGAGGCCGAATCCAACGTCAGAAATATTAAGCTTAGTCATTGTGGATTTGTGTAGTTACAATTAAGTTAGTTGATGATACTGCGACTGTGATGTTATTGTGTGATAAAAGAAAAACCGATATAACATGACAGGAATGGTCTGAGAGCTGCCTTTAAATATACCAAAACTAACCACGGAGATTATCCATTTGAAATAAGGCGGAAACAAGAAAAACTATTGAAAAAATAATCAAAGTGAATGAAATTAGAAAAAAAAGCTAGAGCTCAAACTATAATACAAGTTTTATCGATAAAGAGTGCTGTCACTGAGTTGTAGAGTTCGCGCGATTAAGAAAGAGAAGATTTTCAATTCTTGCGAAAGTAACGATAAACGGAGAAAAAAAGCATCCACCGACTTATTTCAGAGACGATTTATTGCTATTAATGAAGGGCGGTCTACCCTCAAGGTATAAACACTCAAACGTGCCCATGATTTACTAAAACCTTCTTTTGGGTCGGCGTTTAGCTGCGACAAAACCAGGGTTTTTGACAACAACGGAGTTCGTGGACTCAATACTCTCACTATTTGCCGCATCATCTTTGCCCTCAAGATTGTCATCAACAAACTCCGCCGCTGAGCTTTTGATTACCGTTGTAGACTCTAAAACCTCTGGCAAATTTGTGCTGCTTTCCAGGCGCGGCTTTTTAAAAGTCAAAAGTGGAAGATTATCAGACTCTAACTCACGTTTGAGCGCAGAATTCTCTGCAGGCGCAAGACGGGGCTTCTTGGGCGACTGCAGCGGCGATGACAGAACGGAGTTCCTTCGAATAAGTTTGGGAATGCTCGACATGTCGCCCTCACTATCTGTAGATTCGTCGTCGTGGTTATCGCCAGTGAAAGATTTGTCTTTACGGTCCAAAAGCCTGGCGTCGCTCAACTTGATTAACCGGCCCTCCATGTCTGTCCAAATGCGCCCGTGCGCGTGGTAGCCCCAGAGCATATCAGCAGCAGGCGTAAACGATCGGCGCACAATGTTCACAATATCTTCTTCACCTTCAGACCGGCCTCCTATCCATTGGGTGATCCACGGTGCCCGCTCAAATGGCCCGTATGCATTCTTGTGAATTGCAGGCTCACTCTTTGTGCCGGTCTCATTTTTGAGATGACGTAAATGAAAGTCCTTTTTTTTTAAAAGCGTGCACAAGTCGTCAATCTGGTTTTGTTGAGCATCAATGACGCCGAGCAGCCCAACAAGCAGTGTCTGGAATGCCATAACGTGCAGCGGGTCATTAGAAGGTAGCGGTTGTACCACAAAGTGCCATGACAAAACCGGATTGGGTATGAACAAGCGCTGTGACTGGGATTCCGACGCATACTGCTCACTCGGTGGAAAGTCTGCTTGAAACTTGAGTCTTAGACTCCCGCTCATACAACAGCTCGTGCCCTCATTGCTGACGCATGCGGTGTTGGGAATAGCAAGTCCAGTCTCAAGTCGGCCAAGTAATGCATAAAACTCGGATAAGTTTGCTTGTGGCTCAATGCCCACGGTACCGACTGTGTTATAGTGGAAAGCTCGCTTAACAATTTGTTTATAGGAAAGAAGCTCTACATAGACATTCTGCAAGTCGGTGACGTATAGCGTGTAGTGGTCAGACTCCCAGTCGAATCGGTAGAGAAGCAGATGGCTGTCGGTGGGCAGACGACGCCACTTGGGAGGTGACTTTTCCATATCGGTTTCAGTGTCCCTGTACGTTAGCAATACTTGGTCGGTGCCTGATTTTACACACTTATTTTAAACAATTTTTTTTATTTTTAATTCTAATTTGCTTTTTATTATTTTTGCACTCAAACACTTTGCCTGGCTGTGTGTTTTGAGTGAAAGGGAAAAAAAAAAAAAAAAAAGGTCTCAGACAAAAGGAACTGGAAAATTTTACATTTTTCATCTCATTGTTATTTTCTGTGTCATTACCAGATCGCCAAGAACTACACTCTTTTTTATTTATATCTACATTTTTAATTTTTTTTTCTTTTTCATACAACTTTTAAACAAGTCTTTCCGCTATGCAAAGATGGATCTGGCATGATTTGTGCCGCATGCTGCTTTTTCTGGCGTGTCTAATCTCCATCCAAGCGGCCGCTGTTCCAATCGACACCCAAAAGGCCCCTATCCTGGCGCCACCACAACCGCCACCTTCGGTATTGACACCGGTGTCATGGTCACACTACATCTTCTCATTCAAGTTCTTGGCTGAGATCTTTATTGTATCATCGCCCCTGACATCTTACATCGACACCATTCTTTCGATTTACCACAAACGATCCGCCCAAGGGTTTTCTCTCGACCTATGTGGGATCATGCTCGTGGCAAGTGTGCTACGCGTGGCCTTTTATTTTGGCGAGCCCTTTGAGTTTTCCCTGTTTCTACAAGCAGTTCTGACGATTGGTGTTCAGATAGTTGTGCTCTGGCTTGGCCTGTTTTACCGTGTTTCACCAGATTACGTATATAGTGGACCTGACGGCCGCCGTAAAAGTATTTCCGAGATTGTCCACAACCTGCGTCCACAACGATCAGTATCAGTGCTTCGGCCCAGTACGTCTATCGGCAATAACAACAGTAACACTAAAAAACCCACCAACAACAATGGTAACTCAATTAATGATAGTGTAGTGGAGACGTTAAAAGATTACGGAACGCGTTTGCTGCCGTTGGTGAAGAAAATCTCGCGTGGCTTTCGCACGATTGATACTTCGGGCTACGGCACCCGTCCACTAAATCTGTGGCAGTGGACATCGCCGGCTACGTATTGGCAGGTACTTGTGCTGTTCACGCTGGCGCTAATTGTGCTTCACTTCTTGCTGGCCTGGTCGTGGCTCTACATCCAGCTACTCGGGTTCCTTGGTCTGTTCATTGAAGCGATGCTGCCACTACCCCAGATCCTAACTAACGCGGAGCTACAGTCCGTGCAAGGCTTCCGGCTTTCACTGATGGCCTCATGGCTGGCCGGTGATCTATCAAAGCTCACCTATTTCAAATACGGCGCAAGCAAAGATTTAGCATTCCAATTCGTGGTGTGCACATTAATTCGGCTTGCGCTGGACCTGTTTGTAGGCCTGCAGTTTATGTTTTACTCGTTCATATTACCTTTTTTTGCTGACAAGGATAATGACACGGTTTCTGAGCTTAGCATGGTTGAGATTAAACGCACCGGCTTCAGTGATGCGGCGCACAATGGGGGGAATAATATTAATAATAATCTAACGGTGAATACAAAAACGAGACAAAGATCACATAGTATAAAGTTTTAGATGAACTAATGTTATTTTTAATGCTACAGCTTTTGATTATTGATGTTCCTGCTCATGTTCCTACTACTGCTCCTGTTTCTGCTCTTGCTTCAGCTCCTGTTTCTGCTCCTTTTGTTGTTGTTGCTGCTGTTCTTGTTGTTCCTGCTGTTGTTGATTGCACCACAAGTTCGCGCGCTCTAGTGTCGAGTCAAAAATATTAATTATCGAGTTGAGCATATCGAGGGCCTCGTTCGCAAGCGATAAAACCCGGTATGCAATCTCAGTGTTGACGGAAGACGACTGATGTTGCTGATCAATAGAGCTAGTCGAAGACATCAATGTCGATGAGTCCGAGTCGGTAGACAATGAAGACTCTTTCCGCTCTAATGGCGGCGGAGCTTGTTTCCGATTAAAAAGATTAAACGTGCTGGAGCTTGTGACTGAGGCTGACGACGACCTGGCTGCATTAGGTGTGGAAGCCCCATCCGTTGAAAGTGACGTTACCCAACGCTGAGGTAGCCGCAAAATGTAACTTCTTACATGCGAACGCGCGGGTTCAGGAAGCGAGTTACCAGCGTAGGTTGATAGTGCGGAAACAACCTTGCGAACAGTCCAAATGATGTCTTTTTTAATGTTTTCGACAGTCTGTATAAAAAGATTCTTCTTCTCCTCATAGCTAGCAGTAGTACTTTCGTCTTGAACCAAATCCTGCAGCTGGTTGACTTTAGTCGTAATGTGATTATTGGCAAGTTTGAGGAGGTGGAGGCAATAACGGAGACGCTGTCGATTCTCGTAGGATAGTGACGTAGCTAGCGATGTTGCGGTGGCTAGCCATTTAGACAGACCCTCGCCTGATGCCCCAGCAGTGTTATTAAGCTGCTGCTGCTGTTCTTGTTCTTGCTGTTCTTGTTGTTCTTGTTGTGGGAGAGGTGGTGATTGTTGCTGCCTCAGTGGTGGCAGGCTGTTTGTAGAAAAGTTTTGGTTTGTGGACATTTTAGAAGAAATCACAGACTCAAGTTGCTCAGCACGTTCTCTGAATCGTGGCGAAAAGGATTTTGAGTTTTTGTAGACTTTTACGGCAGACGAAACTAGCGGGTTAAGAAAGTTTGGATATTTGGACTTTTTTGGGGCTGGTTCTTGCTTCAATGATGGCTTTTCAAGATGGTCAGAAAAGGAAGACGAACGCGAGCTGTAAGGCGAATGCCTGTGGTTATATGCGAGATGATGATGCCGAGAGTTGGCTGTGTGTATCGGGGGAAGAACAATATTGTTTCTAATAGGATTGTTGGGTGGTGGTGATGCCGATGATTGTTGGTGGTTGCTAATATTATTGATGCTGGCGTTTGGCGTGGAACGAAGACTTTTAAGAGCTTCAGCGGCAATATGAAGGTCGTTATCAGGCGGTACAGAAGAGTCAAACTCGACGGTAGACGTTGAAGAAGAACTCGACAGTGGAGGAGTTGACGAAGAAGACATGGAAATAAATAAAATAAAAAAAATAGAAAAGGAGTCAATAAGCAGGAAAGAATGTGATATTAATACTAATTTTTTTAAATCTTTTAATATTCTAATTAGAATGCTTTGTTAATCATGTAAAATAAGAGAAAGAAAAGATTAAAGCTAAACCAAAAGAAAACAAAATAATAATAAAAGTGATTAAAAAAAAAAATTTAAAATTGCATAAATTAATGTGTAGAAGAGTGGGAAGAAAAAAAGGTTGTGTAGAACTTTACACCTTTGAAGAAAAAAAAAAAAACCACTAAAAAAAAATTTTCATGTGAATATGGTTGTATAACGTTTCACTGGATTAAAAAGTACAATGGGGACGACTTTTTACAACTTTATCTGGAAATTAGCTTTAATGAACCCAAAATAGAGTGTTAGAAAACCCCCATCTATCATGTGATTGTCATGTGAAAGTCAGATGATACCAACGTGATTTAGTCTTATCAGCTGCCATTTCACAAAACTACATTTGTAAAAAAAAAATAATCTAATTTACAAGGATGTTTTAGCACCATTTCATGAAAGTTCAATCAGCTCATTAAAGTAAAAAATTACAGACAAATAAATAATAGAAAAACAAAACACCTTAAATTCTCTCGCCTCTCAGTCTTCTGGCCAGAGCAATATCCTTCTTCTGGATAGTAACTCTCTTGGCGTGGATGGCACAAAGATTGGTGTCTTCAAAGAGAGAAACAAGGTAAGCCTCAACAGACTCCTGCAAAGCACCAATTGCAGAGGACTGGAATCTCAGATCGGTCTTAAAGTCTTGAGCAATTTCTCTGACAAGTCTCTGGAAGGGCAGTCTTCTAATCAACAGTTCAGTGGATTTCTGGTATCTTCTAATTTCACGAAGAGCGACGGTACCGGGCTTGTATCTGTGGGGCTTTTTGACGCCACCAGTTGAGCCAGCGGGTGCCGACTTTCTAGCAGCCTTGGAGGCGAGTTGCTTTCTGGGAGCCTTACCACCGGTGGAGTTTCTAGCAGCTTGCTTAGTTCTAGCCATTTTGAAAATGCGTGTGTGTGTGTGTGTGTGAGGTAATGGGATAACTTTAAGTTGTAAACAGAAAGAAGAAAACAAGAAAAAGAAAAGGAAAAAAATGAGAAAGAAAAAAAAAATGTGACCTTTGAGGAAATGGAGGTGTATTTATTTTGATGGTGCCACCCGTTTCTTGCAAAGCAAACATCAAACCCGTCGCTAGGAAGCCGGTTGTGCGCCTCTTTTTTTGTTGTGCGCTGAGATTCAACAAAAGGCACACACAAAGCGCCATTGTTAAGTTTAGCATCAATGTCGCAAAACCGGTCTGTGATATACACATCAGGTTGTATTTTTGAGAACGTGATTCCATTACCAACAAGTATCTCCCATTGGCCCATATTGACATTTCCTATCGTGTTCTGTGATATACATTGAGTATATCCCAGTACGGGTCTTCTCCATACAAAAGATCACAAAACATCACAGCGTATATATTAGTCCCAATGAGAACATCCCAGCACAGCCTTTTGATTTGCTGCGCACGCAATTACATTTTGTCCGGAACCAGGTAGAGCCAGCAGCTAGTTTGATCATCACAAAACTTATAAAGCTTACCCTTTTTCCCTTCAAGTTCCGCTCTGTTAAATTTTTCCTTTCTTTCATCCTTTTTTATTTTATATCAACTTTAAGACAATTAGTCTACCAACTCCTTTTGTTAATCAACACATACAAAAAATTCAACAATGTCTGGCCGTGGTAAAGGTGGTAAAGGTTTGGGCAAGGGCGGTGCCAAGCGTCACAGAAAGATTTTGAGAGACAACATCCAGGGTATTACCAAGCCTGCTATCCGTCGTCTCGCTAGAAGAGGTGGTGTCAAGCGTATTTCTGGTCTTATCTACGAGGAGACCCGTGGTGTCCTGAAAGCTTTCCTTGAGTCCGTTATTCGCGACGCTGTCACCTACACTGAGCACGCTAAGAGAAAGACTGTTACCTCTCTCGACGTTGTTTACGCTCTGAAGAGACAGGGCCGCACCCTTTACGGTTTCGGTGGTTAAACAACCTGCAACAACAATCATCATCAAAAAATTTCATGTTTGTTTTTATTTATTTATATCTTGTCTTCTTGTTATGAGTTTCTATAATTGTTTTAAGAGAAATTGAATTTCTTAGTTCCAAAATCTTTGCTGGTATCAGTTTCATTACGGCTTCTTTTTAAAAAGTCTTTGAACCTGTTTGAGATTTGTTAGATTTCAGTGTATAATGTGTGGTAATCCCTGGTGTAACCATAGCGGTTCCATGTCGTAACCCGCCGTTTCAGTTTGTTATTAACGCGTCGCAACGTACAATCACAGGCATCATGTTGCCTTCGATCCTATGCGATAAATAGGCCGTCAAGGGCCGAGATTATATGAATCTAAAGGAAAAAATTATCTTTAGATATTATTCAAGTTTTTTTTTGTCGATAATACATAGCAGACTTGTTGCTGTCTGTTCTGAAAGCAAGTTCTTGGTGTTAACTAATTGAACTGAAAATTTCTAATGTGTATTCAGCAAATTGTTCAGTATTCGTGTTCACATTTGGAGTACGGCCAAAAGCTTGTATGCCGCAATCCTATTATCCCGAATCCATCAATGAGCAAAATGTACAGTATTCCTCCAAGCTATTTATCAAACTCAGCTCAATTACAAGAGTATCTCATTTACTTGAAGACAGTTGCGCAAACACATCGGCCAAGCTGTCTGGAATATCGCAAACTTCTATCAAGCTCTCCATGTGAAAAATGTGCGGCTAAATTCGCCGGCTTTTAGCTAGTGGGGCTGGTCATCAGCCGTTGATGTTTCTTTATTACTTGAACTTTACTTTTTGATTTAAATCTCAAGTTATATTTATTATCTTTTTACAAACACATAATAAACAAAAACAAAAAAAACCTTAACAATGAGTGTGAATTTTTTTTTTTTAAAACAGGGCAAGGGCCCTTTTGACCAGCGTTGCCTTTCCAAACCCACCTTCAAGTTTCGTTCGTGTTCGGTTTTTTTTGGTGTTTGACTATCATAGATTCCCTGTTTTTTTTTTTTCCACTACCCCTCAGTTGGCAAGCTCCACTTATAAAATGTCAAATGTTTCAATTGACCCAGTTCTTCTGATTTTGGCAGAGACCACTCAAATCATGTCCGCCATGCGGAAGAACTCTCGGTGGGCGCAGTCGGGCATGGCTACGATTCTCGGTGTGCCTTCCGCCAGTCTAGAGGACGATGATGATTCATTTGCCTCAAGGCTAGGACTTAAACCAAAACGTGTCGCAAACTCATTGGTATGTTTCATAGACTTTTTTGGTTTACGTTTTGAAACTAACAGCCTTTTAGGAGAATCCATTGATCACTGGATTTGCTAAACTGCGATCTGACTTAGCTCTTTGTACCGATATCAATGATCTGTCCGCCGATGCAATATTTGCCCCTTTTTTGGAGGTTATTTCGTCTCAATTCACTAATGGATCTATTACTTTCATTGCTCTTTTGTCAATAACCAAGTTTCTCGACTATCAGATTGTGTCCAAGGACTCACCCAGTCTCCAGATCGCTATCTCGCATCTCGCTTTGGCCATCACGCATTGTCGATTCGAGGCTACCGACCAGGCAGAAGATGATGCGGTGTTGCTCAAAATTTTATCGATAATGGAGGAAATTGTTTGTGGTATTGGCAGCGACCTTCTGACTGACGAGAGTCTGTGTGAGATTATTGAAACCTGTCTTAGCATGGCCTGTCAGATGCGACGCGGCGATTTATTGAGGCGGTCTGCTGAAATGACCATGATTAAACTTACTGAAGTTGTATTTAAGCGGCTGGCAGAAATTGAGCCCGAAGTTGTTATTGATGCAAAGTCTGTGGAAAACAGCGAGCTTCAGATGCTGGAACCGAACAAGGAGGTTGTTGAATCACTTGTACCTGGCAACACTGCAGTTCATCAAGAACACCAGTCTCCCACTGAAAGTAAGGAGGAGCCATATCTAGCTTCAGAAAGTTCAAATACTATCAAGCCGTTTACTAAGTACGGTCTTGCATCTATTCGCGAATTCTTTAGGGTGCTTATATCGATTATTGACACTGCCAATTTCCACCAGTACACCGATGCAACCCGAATTATGGCACTACATTTAATCAATGTCGGATTTGAGGTTGCGGGTACAAGCATCACCTCTCACGAATCATTACTAAACCTCACCACAAACACTCTTCTTAAACACCTCTTACAACTCACCCGCTTAGAAAATCCATTCCTGCTGCAAAAAGCTTTACGAGTGTTCAATACCGTTCTTTATACTACAAGAGAGCAACTTAAGCTGCATCAAGAGGTGTTTTTGACTTATATTCTGACTTGTCTCAGTCCTATCAATGATATTTCGCGCGAGGATGGTGTTGATGGTATCTTTTACGATGGTGTGCCCAGTATCCCCCGAGCTGTCATCGACGCATCACCTTATCCATCAAAGGTATCTACTCCTGTTGGCGGTAGACCTGCACCTACTGAATCAAATGATCCGTCATTTGTTACTCCTAGATCACCAGATTCACGAGAGATTATGGTCGAGGCTATTACTAGTTTAGCGCGAATGCCGTCTTTTTTCGTGGATTTGTTTGTTAACTACGACTGTGATGTTGATAGAGCTGATTTGTGCGTTGACATGATTGGATTCCTGTGCAGAAATGCCTACCCAGACTCTGCAAACTGGTCTACGTCAAGTGTGCCGCCACTGTGCCTTGATGCTATCTTGTCATATCTCATTTCGCTTGCTCAACGCCTAAATACTGTGGTCCAAAACCCTGATGAAGCTGAAGAAGCCAAAAACACCAAGGCAACAAAGCGGTTAGTTATTGAGGCAACAGAAAAGTTTAATGAAAGTCCTGTTGATGGTCTGGCTTTCTTAGTAAAGCACAAAATTATACCTGACAGCAAGACCTCCAGTGCTGTCAAATTCCTACGCCATTCAGGCAGGATCAACAAGAAGCTTTTGGGTGAGTTTTTAGCTAAGCCTAAAAACAAGCAGTATCTTGACTTATTTATTGAAGATTTTGATTTTTCCAGCAAAACTTTTGATGAGGCAATGAGAGAGTTGTTTGCTTCTTTCAGACTTCCAGGAGAATCACAACAAATTGAGCGTATCATGGAGAAGTTTGCCGAGCACTATGTTTCGGTAGAAGAGAACACTAAGAACGTTGCTGATAAGGATGCGGCGTTTATTCTTGGCTACGCTGTTATCATGCTTAATGTAGATTTGCATAGTCCTAAGGTTAAAAAACAGATGACCATAGATGAGTTTAAGCGAAACCTTCGCAAAACCAACAACGGGCAAGATTTCGATGCTCAGTATCTTGAAAACATTTACTATACTATCAAACAGCGTGAGATCATTATTCCTGAAGAACACAACAATGAAGAGAGCTTTGAGCAATCTTGGAAGGATGTCATGGTCAAGTCTCAGCTTACTGGCAAGCTGAAGAGCTGCAAGACTAACACATTCGATAAGGACATGTTTGAGTCTACATGGCAGCCCGTCGTGACAATGTTGTCTTACGTATTTGCTACTGCTACAGATGAGACGGTTTTCTCTAGAGTGGTTACTGGCTTCGATCATATTGCGAAGATTGCAACAACCTATCAAATTCCTGGTGTTTTAGACCAAGTCACTACTGCCCTCACTAAGATTTCAACTCTTTCTGTTGGTAACTTAACTTTGCCTAAATCTACCATTGAAATACAGTTAAACAAAGAGAAGGTCGTGGTTAGTGACTTGTCAATCCAGTTTGGCCAAGATTTCAAAGCACAATTGGCTACTGTTGTCATGTTTAAGCTTCTTAAAAACAACTTGATTAATATTACAGATAGTTGGGGGGATCTTTTAACGGTTATCACTAATTTTTATCTCTACTCTCTGATTTCACCGCTTAGCACCGAAAAACAGAACATTCTTGGTTTGACCAAGTTAGCACCTGTCAAGCCTGCTCACGTTATAAACCAACCGCGCTTGGGCAAAGATTCAAGTTTGTTTTCCGCTCTCTCATCTTATATCTCTGGCTACTCCGACTCGGTTCCTGAACCTACTGAAGAAGAAATCGATGCTACACTATCTACTATTGACTGCGTCAACTCATGTAATGTCAAGGACTTTGTTGATAGTATTTTGGCCTTTTCAAAGGACAAGTCTTTATCTGTTTTGAACTCTTTAGCTGCTATTATTCCTAGTGTTAAAGGTCTGGCACCGGGTGTCAGACAGAACTTTTACACCAGCATTTTATTTCTTTTGGACTTTTCAACACTTCTTGCTTTGGAATCTGATGAACCAGAAGTGTCGAGACGGGTAATTGCTTTATTAAAGGACTCGCTTGGTGAATGGGAGATTGAAGATAAACTGTTTCTTTCTAAAGTCATTTTATATCTTTTAACTGTTCTTGGAAACGGAACAGAAGAACTCAAGCCTGAGCTGGAGCAGGCACTTGATTTAATTATTGGAATCAACCCTGTTGTGCTTTTGCCCTGCTTACCTTCTCTTGTTTCTGTACTCATTTCTCTAGCGGACGAGTCTGCTTGGTCGAGTGCCACTGTGCTTCAGTCCACAAAGTACTGGTCGCTGCTTAAACTTTCTGCAAGCAATCGTGAAAGTACTGCCGATGTGTTCAACTTCATGAATGATCTTGTTTTACAAAACAAGCCTGCTAAAGTCAACCTAAAAAATCTGGTATCCGTGTTAGACACTCTTGGTGAAATCACCAGTGTTGGTGCGTGTGGAGCGCAGCTGGAACAAGACAAAGCCGCAATCGCGTTTGAGTTCCGCAAGCAGTATGATCACCAGACTTCTATTCGCAAAGCTAAGGAGGTGATTGCCTCTATGGAGCTTGACGTTCAACGTGCGATCAAATCTCTTGATTTGATCTACAGTCTTGACTCTGTTGTAGAGACTGCAGCCAAATTGGATGCGGATGCTGGTATTGACTGGCTGGACGTATGGTACCCGTTTGTGCGCGCCATTTCGCAACAGTGTATCAACCCGTGTCGCAAGATTCGTAAGCACGCTTTCACATACTACCAGCGTGTTGTACTATCCCCTGTTGTGCACAGTCGTGATCGTTTTGACTGGATTGGTGTATTTGCGCAGGCTCTTTTTCCTCTGATTGATGCGCTGTTAAATCCCGAAGTTTATGACACTGACCCAATTGGAATGGCTCGTACCAGACTGAATGCGGCATCATTATTATGCAAAGTGTTTTTGCAATTCATTGTGCGAACCTCCACATCTGTGTCATCAGTTGAAGGTGATGAAAAGCTGGGTCTCTGGATCAAGGTCCTTGACACTCTAGATCGTTTGATCAGTAGCACTGGCGTGACTCCTGCTCTGGCTTCTGCTTCTGATGAAGGGGTTGTTTCATTTTCTGGGGACTCATCTACCGATACCAGCGGCAAGGACAGCATCTTGGAGGAGAGTGTGCTTGAGTCTGTCAAGAACCTATTACTGGTAATGAAGGCATCAGAGGCTGAGCAGGAAGACGATAGTGAGGAATCTCAGCAGCGCAAAGACAGGTTTTGGAAGGAGACTTGGGCGCGCGTGGACATCATTATGCCGGGTCTTAAGAAGGAGATTGAACCAGAGGAGCAGCCCAAGCCTGCTGTTGTTCCTGTCTCTAGTTCCTCTCCTGATATCCCAGTTTCGTCTTCTCTTAATGACGTCACAGAGTAATCCCAGAGGTTTGCTTGCGTCTAAATTGTTTTGTTTTTTTTAGTTCTTTTTTTTTAAAAAAACAGACTTGGTTCTGGTCAATTGACAATATCTTTAATTGGAAA
The DNA here is from genome assembly GCA_030463015.1 of Geotrichum citri-aurantii. NCBI lineage: Eukaryota > Fungi > Ascomycota > Dipodascomycetes > Dipodascales > Dipodascaceae > Geotrichum > Geotrichum citri-aurantii. The sequence continues at coordinate 29,262 of JAKVQX010000118.1, forward strand.
TTTGGTATAACATTTAATTGGTTAAATATAGAGAGTGAAAAAAAAAAAAAAAAAAAAAAAAGTTTACATGTATTAGAAACTAACATTTATCGCTGTACATATTTTACTTGACTTATGGAAAAAGAGAAGAGTGGTGCCTAAAATAAGAGATGAGACGCGGAAAAAAAAAAAAAAAAAGGTTTGGTGATCCAAGCGAGCGAGAGTTTTTTAAGTGGTCAGAGGGGTTGGTGAAGAAACAGATGCTGTTGACAAAGACCTCACGTTTTCTGACGCCGCAGCCGCTGCGGCCACCTCCATTGCCGTTGCAGGCTGATCGTGCGCCGTGCGCACATGCCGCTGCAACTGATCGTTTCTTGCAAAACGCCGCGAGCACCGGGTACACGCAAACGGGCGTTCAGCTTGGTGTGTCTTCATGTGCTTGGCCAAGTTTGACGACTCTGAAAACCGCTTGCCGCAGCCGGAAACTTTACACTTGAGAGGCTTTTCGCCCGTGTGCGTGCGCATGTGCACAGAAAGTGCTGTGCTTGCAGCAAAACGCTTACCACAGCCGGGCTCAGGGCACTTGAACGGGCGCTCACCGGAGTGGATGCGCATGTGCTGGGTCAGCACCACAGACTCAGAAAAGGCAGCCCCACAAACAGTACAAGTGTAAGGCTTGTTTTTAGTGTGGGTGATGAGGTGTCGATGAATCTTCTGGCGCTGAGGGAAAGGTCGGCCGTGGCGGTCACAGCCCGCCCAGCGGCAAATGTAGGATGGCTGGCGCGAGCCAATATGGTGGTCAATCACATGCTGGTGCAAATCCTGGGTAGAGTCAAAAACTATTCCGCACTCAGTTTCGTTTTCCTTTGAACCGCAGAGCCAGCGGCAGACATGCTTTTGCAAAGGTTGAGACTCTGTCTTTACTTCAGCAACGGGTGTTGCAACGATGGTGCTAACAACGGGAGGTTCCTCAATTTTGATTTTGGTGTAGTCTGCTTCTTCACTTTCAGGGTTGTTTTTTCCCATCATCATAGACACATGCTCATCGCGCACATGAGACATTAACTGCTCCATATCAGTACAGCTATATGTGCAAGCCTTCCATTCACATTGAAACAAACTTATACCATTAACTTGGGCGGCCACCGCTGCTGGATGGTGCTTTGCGAGTTCGTGCGTTTCTAGTTCTGCCAGGTCCGGCGCACTGTATCCACAATCGTGCCAGCGACAAGGAAGCAGCTGGTTTGGTGTGGGGGTACTTGACGCTGGGGGTGTGTAGTACTGTTGTTGCTTACTTATGGAAAGATGAGTATCACCACCATTGCTAGTTTTTTCGCTCTTAATGTTGTTGTTGTTGCTGTTACTGTTGTTATTGGTGTTGCTGTTATTACTGCCGTTGTTATTGTTGCTGCAAAAGCTGTGAGGGTATGTCCGGGATGATGCACCATGATCCATCTTAATGTGCTCCAGTATATCATCTAACTCCGTGAGCTCAACATTGCATCGGTCCCAGTTACAGTGCCAAAACTTATTGCCGTTACTAGCATTTTCGCTTTCTTCATCGCTGCTTCCAACGTCACAGCTTTCATCAAAACTGCGCTTGTTTGCGACACTATTACTGTTTTGCTGTTCTGGTGACTGGGGCTGGGGAATATTGTTTTTGTCTAAATTGAGATGAAAAGATTTCAAGTGCATGTTGAACTCATTCTCGTTCGTGAATGCCACTTCATTGCATTCGTCACCCCAATGGCAATAAAAAGGCGCCTCACTTTCATTATGTAATGCATGAGGATTACTAGTGGCTCCCCCTGTAACTGGCATCATGAAATTAGAGCTTGTTTTGGTGCTGTTTGCAGCTTCCAGTAAGCTGTCTAACGCAGAGAAATTCAAAGACGCCAGTGAGTTCGACCGTGATGAAAAAGCAGATGGAGAGGAGCCAGTATCATTACTTGACAAGGAAGAAGACGCCAGCATAGTCTTTTTAAAAGGAATTCCATGGCTGTGCTTGTGGCCGTGATTGTGATGATGGTGATGATGATTATGATTGTGACAGCAGTGTTTTGCTTCTCCATACTGTGAAATAGCGGCTGGGGTGTTCCCGCCTTGGCGCGAGCGGCAAGTATGGTTAGTGCGATGGTGATGGTGCTGATGATTGATAAGCTTTTTCCTAAGATTTCTGGTATGAATGCTGGCATTATTAAACACTTGTTCTGAAGGGTTTGGTTTTTTTGGAAGTTGAAATACTCCGCTAGACAGTGTATTTGGAGACTTTATCTCACTGTTCACTAAACTGGTATTATTACCTGCTGCTGTGATGCTAGACGGTGGACTGGCGCAATTTAAAATCATATTGTCAAACTCCGAAAAGGATGTGTTTGTTAATAGCAGCAAATCATTTTTTTGACTTGTATCACAAGAAGGTGAAACAGATGATTGACTGTGAGACTCTGGGGATTCAAGGTTCTCATTTGCCGGATTGCACTCCACGCAAGAGTTGAGCAGGTCCAAAAGCGACCCGGGAGAGTAGTCGTTCCAGTTATGCTCACCGTCTTGACAGCCATCTAAACTGCATAATGGCGAGGATGATGCAGGATCTATTTCTTTAAAAACAACATTATTACCATCTACAGTTGGTGATGACAGCTGGTCGGACTGAAATGGGGAGGATGTTACTATTGACAGCTCGTTCATTGAATTGCTCATGAGGTTGGGATTGCACATGGTGCACTGTTGATGTTGGTTTGAATCAAGACACGGATCACTTTTTGGGCTTGATCTGTTATGCGAATCGTTTCTTGAAATTTGCATTTTTTTTTAAATTTTTTCGAGACTGATAAAGACGTAAAATATCTTAGTTAAAATAACAAGAACAAACTGATGATAGTTAGAAGAGAAAGAAATTTTTTTTACTTTATTTTTTCTTCACTGGTGTCTTTAGAAGAGATCCGAGCAGATACAAATCAAGCAACAAAAAGCAAATAAAAATTAAAAAAAAAATAAAATATAAAATTTTAGAAAAAATTCAAAAAATTCAATAATAAAAAAAAACCAATAATAACAATAATAATAATAAGTGCAAAAAAAAAAAAAAAAAGAAAAAAAGAAAAAAAGAAAAAAGAAAAAAGAGAATAATAAATGAGTATCAGTAGAAACAAGAACCTTGGAGGTTGTTTTCAGATTGGAAAAAAAATAAAAATATGTACAGTACATGTGTAAAAAACAAGGTTTGAAGCACTCTATCTCGTGTATCCTGCTTAAGCTGGCTAACTAATGTATCAGTGCCTCATAGACAATACTTTTACAACACGTTTTTAATTTGATTGTATGAATTTTTCAATTACACGAAACTTTAAAAGCAATAAAAATTAAACATTTCAGAGTCTTTTAATTTCATTTTGACATCATTTTTAGAATTATTAAGTGCTGTTTTTGTTGTGAGACTTCTAAAAATTGTTTTTTTATTTTTTTTGTTTTTTTCACCAAAACCTGTGAAACCTAATCAGTATTTTTTTTTTTTTTTAAAAAAAAAAATAGTATGGTAAAATGATAAGGCGAAAAAAATAGTATGGTAAAATAGTCAGGCAGTAAAAATTTACAGCCAAAAAGTAATTTTTACAGCCAAAAAGTAATTCAGTCAGACAATATTAGGGCAAAAAAAATGAAGAATTAGGGCAAAAAGATTTAAATTGTTGGTGCTTAAAGCCGGGTAAATACAAATCATGAATAAACT
>JAKVQX010000119.1:0-32936 GCA_030463015.1 Geotrichum citri-aurantii
AAAAAAAAAAAAAAAAAAAAAAAAAAAAAAAAAAAAAAAAAAAAAAAAACTTGAAATTCAAATTCCGTAACAAAACTTGTCATTATTGTATAGGCTCATAAAACTCCCGGAACAATTTCAAAATTACTACTACCAACCATAAAAGATTCGCTGTGGGCAGAGTTGATGATTTTTAGTGATACAACTTTGTGTTTAGCTGTTTTTCTTTTAATGGAATCAATTAAAGATTGGGGAACTGCGTCATTAAGTAAATCTTCTTTTGACGACGACGGGTGGGTAATTTTTTCTAGCTGTTTGCTGTTGCTGGGAGATGTGATGTCGAGTGATTTGATCAAGGTTTTGTTGCTAGATGCTGAGGTTTCACAAAGCAGATTAAGATCAGCTTTAAATTCGGCATTGTTGCTAAAACCAATTTCTGAGTCAACGCCAAAAATCAATGAAGTGCGCTGCATTTTTTCAACTTCTTCATCAATGGCGGCACGACGCGTCTTGTCCCAAAAATGCTCAGGGCAACCAAAGAGACGTAGGTCGAGGGTATAGCCACCCAGTGTACTAGTTTTTGTCTTGCCCTGACAATGCAGTAAAAGTGCAACTCGAGTCTCGGGATTTAGCTGGTCTTGTAAAACTGCAACAAGTTGGTCTCGCGAGTCTTGAGAATATCGCTCTTGATTAATTTCAGGGTAGAAAAAAAAGGCCTTAACTTTTTGGACTCTGGTTAGCCTCGTTCCATACTTATTCTTAATGTGCGAATGAGGCAAAACTGGCTCAATGTGGTTTTTTAAAGGCCGTTTATTGTGTTTTTCGACAAGCTTTTCTAAAACTAGAGTTTTCTTCTTAATTTTAGCCTTCAACTTGGCTTGGGAATAATCTTTTTTTTTGGGTTTAAACAAACTGCTGGATCGGCCCTGCATAAAAAATCTTTTTACCTTTTTGGAACCACCACCATTGCTTGTAACTTTTTGCGTGTTTGTAGAGGTCATTTTTGAAGTATCAGCAGCGTTAGTAATGACATAAGCAGCCGCAGAAGCAGCAATAACCGTAGATTTAGCTATTTCATTTTTCATTTTTTCAATCTTCTTGGCTTCTCTTTTTAGCATGGATTTGTGATATTTTGAAAACACTTTTTGGCCCATGTTTTCTAAACTTCGTGCTGACATGGTTGCAAATGTGAGACCAAGAAGAATTGGAACAGTGATAGCCATCATGGTGTGGAAACAAATGGATTAAAAAAAGTTATTTTTGAGTTGATGCTTTGTCGAAAAATGCTATAGATAGCAGCTAACGCACAAAAAAGATTTTTTTGCTGCGCACACCAGTTGCAGATTGTAATTGCACTTATTGATACAGACAAATTGTAGAAATATCAAGACGTTCAGTTTGAAAAAAAATAATACAATAACGCAAAAATTTTAATGAATGGAAAGTTTAAGCTTTTTATACTAGTTAACAAATACTACCAAATCATGTTAAATTTTTTTGAATTTCTTAAAAAAAATTTGATTGTCAGAAATCGTTAAATTAGACCAAGGCAAAAAAAAAAAATTCCAAGCAGAAGTAACAGTCAATTTAGTTTAATGTTTATTTGTTTTTTTTCAAAAATTACAATTAAAAAACATAATAACCAAAAAAATTATTTATGAATGCATTGATTGAAAATAAAACTAACTCCATTTGTCTTTATAAGAACGTTCAAAAGAGCGTTTTATAAAGCTCACAAGTGGGGGTTTTTTTTTTTTTTGCATTTCATGACGACGTGGGAAATTTCTCTGAATAGCCCCAATGTGTGTTTAGAGTAAAAGTATTTTTTTTTGGAATTTTTAAAAAAACTTGAATTTACAACTGAATGGGCAAAAATTTTTTTTTTTTTTTCATCAACAGACACTCACCAAAAAATGAAAAAAAAAGTAAAACTAAAATTAAATACTATGTAGATCAAATACGTTTCTTAAAAATTGAAAAAAAAATTAAACTAATTAGACTAGCCGGATTGTTACTTTTTCGAAAAGAAAATAATTAAACATACTTACAAAATATCTGAAAGCACTGGTTTGAAACCTCAGTTGCCCGTGCTTTTAAATTACAACTGAAGTGTTCGTATGATTTTCAAAAAATTATTTTAAAAATATTTGACAGGTAGCTGTCAATAAGGACAATACAATGAATTTATTACTCAATACCTTTATAGGTGTCAAATCGAGTAGATTGACTTAAGATGACAAAAAAAAAAACACAAAAATTTTTTACAGACACAAGTTCACACCACTAAAATACACTTTAAAAATTAAATTTTTTTTGTAGATTAAAGAAGAATAATGACATTCCACAAAGTTGTTTGCAATTTGTTGAAACTGAAAACTTTTTTTTTTTTTTTTTTTTTTTGATTTTGTTGTTGTGAAAAAACAGAGCAAAATTTCAATTAACTTGCAGTTCAGATTTTTCAAATGAAATACCCTCGAATGGTCTATCTTGATGTGGTTCTGGGGCAGTGGGTGCTCTGCCGTCTAGAAGCTTGGGTTTAATTCTACGCAGGGCTTTATTTATGGGGCGAGGCCGCCGCACACTAACGCAACCTGCCGGCCATAGTTGGTCTCTCAACTGTCTACGGCGTTGGTGAATATATTTCAACCCGCACTATTGTGCTCATGCGGCTTACACACCAAAAAAATCCCTGGTTTTTGGTTTTTTTTTATTCTTTTATTAGTCTTTATTAATCTTTTGTTTTAAAGGTCGTTACTACCAGAAAGTTTTAGACAAGATGTAGTGTTATTTTTTAAGATACATGGACTGTTGTTAAAAAAAAAATTTCAAAGTGATTGAAATTAGACTCAGCCAAAACCGGACCTGACACAGACAAACTCAGCAAATTTATTCCGCTAATGCGTTGGGCGGCAAAAAAATAATGTTAATTATTTTTCTTTTCCCACGTTCTCTAGCGTGCGGCAATGACAAAAAACGACAACCCCAAAAACGGTGTGTTGAGGTAAAAAATAAAAAAATAAAAAAAATTGTCTATTAAAACACCAAAATCCTCATGAAAATACAAAAATTAAAAAATTAAAAATAAAAAAAAAACCTGTCCTAAAGAGGCAAAAAGTTTCCAGTGTGACCTTTGCTCAACAATTTTTTTTTAAAAGAGGATGGGGAAAAGAGGCGATTTTAGTTTGTCCTGGTAGTTTGTAGAATTTTTTTTTTTACTAAATGGTTTAATGTGTATTGAGCCGCCTGGTGGGATCTCCAAGAACAGTATATTGTGTAAAAAGGGTCGCCCGGTGTTTATGACAAAACAGTCCAATAGTTCGGATCGTCTTGTACCGGCATAGAACTAAATATCTGCCATGCTATACAAAATTTTTCTAGTGAGAAATGGAAAACAAAAAACAGACAGCGATAACGGCGGCTGTAAAGTGTAAAAAAACAACAACATAAATTTCTCACTAATGTTTGTAGAGGTAAAGAACCGAAGGAAGAAAACTGGCATTTCTACAATTACAGTAACACTACGCGTTGTGTGACAGAGAAAATAAGGGAGATCACAAGAGGAACCATCATGAGAACCGTACAAAAAAAACCTGACTTAAACTGAGATATACATAATTTGAACCAAAAAAATAAAAGAAGCTGATCTAAAGACAATTCATGGTAGTTGCTCAGATAATCAGTGCGATGGACTTTGCATTAATTTTTAAAAGAAAAGCAGGAGAGTGTGGGGGATGCGAGTGAGAATGAAAAAAAAAAAGACAAAATGGTTCCCTTTTTTTTTTTTTTTGGGCATTTTGTGGGTTAACTAAAGTACAGTAAAGGTCATCCATAAAAGCTACATCTTCATAAAATATGGAGTATAAATTGGACTTTCATTAAGTAGAAGAAATATTCAAATAGCGTGTGTGATTTCAAATTCAAGCTACTTTTTTTCTAAAAAAAAAAAAACACCAACCAAGATTGTCAATTAGAGAAGAGAGATAAATAAGTTATTGTCAAATGAAGATGAAGCAAATTTTCTCCACAACATTGCATTAAAATTTCTATGGTGTTTTTTTTTTCTTCATAGCCAGCGGGAAGGAAGTTGATTATAAAGTATCGCTATGCAATATTGACAAGTAGTGAAAGCTCTTTTTTTCTAGAATTTCAATTGTAAACAACAACAACCAAAAAAAAAAATACATAGTCCTAGTTTCGACTCCAACAAAATTAAAAACCCCGCTTTTTTTCTATTTTTTTTCCATTAACAATTAATGGAAGATTGAAATCTACATCTGTTAATTGGTAAAAAAAAAAAAAAAAAAAAAAAAAAAAAGGAATACCATTGTTGCCCGTTGCAGGTGTTACAGTTGTTGGTACTTGTTTAAATGTGATTTTCTGTAATTTTTTTTTTTTTTTTTTTCAAAAATCGCCTACGGCCAAAAAAGGGTAAACTTTTAATCCAAGCTTGAATGCTGAACTTTACGCTGTCAGGCCAATAATTACTGCAGAAATCATCATGTTCTCTCTCCCCCTCCTTCACATAGTTTTTTTTTTTTTTATTTTGCTCCCGTTTATATTATAATTCTACTGCCTTTTAATACATACAAAAATATTCCATTAAAAAATCTACACATGATATTATAGACATTATAATTTATCCACACATTCAAACAACCTGTTTAAATTTTAATTTTTTGCTTTCTGACTTTTTTCATAATAAATTTTTGGGTAAAAAAAATTACTGAAATTTCTCTAAATTCTCTCACTCTCTCTTTTGTTTCTTGTTGCAGATTTCCAGTTCAGACTCCAGCAAAATCCCTTTTTTTTTTTTAATTTTTATTTTTTTAATTTTTTTTTAATTTTTTAAAATTTAAATTTTTTTTCCTCCTCTTCATCTACATCAGCCTTTTGGTTTTCTATACCACACTCTCCTCCCCTCCTCCTCCTCATTTGAAATAGCTCAAAATAAAATACTCAGGTTGATCAAGCGCTATCGTGGCTAGATATATCTTACGACGCTCTTTCACGCTCCTCCAATATGGCTATGCAAAATGGTAAAAAGCCGGTTTCAAACCTCTCGTCGGCGCTAGCGTCTATTCATATCTCCAGAGAGTTACAGAATAATGGTGATCCAGCTCTTTACAATAATATCAACCATCAAAACATCCCCCAGTACAACCCCAGCATAAATCAACAACAACAACAATATTTAAATTACGGCCCCCCGCCTCCGCAGAACAACCAGCTGAATATACCAGTTGATCGCATTGCTGAATACCGTAATAACCCGCCTACTGAAGGCATTAGTTTATTTTCTCATAGAGTGAGTCAAACGCGTATTCTCGTTTTTTTCTACTTGCAACTTTTGCTAACCTATTCTCACCTTCTAGTCCGCACCGAATGGATTCAAGGTCGCTGTCGTGCTCGCTGAGCTTGGCATCAAATTTAGGACCTTCTTTCTCGATTTCAAGAAAAACGAACAGCGCTCGCCGTACTACATCTCTATGAACCCCAACGCACGCGTGCCTGCCATCATCGACCACGACAACGGAGACCACGCTGTGTGGGAGTCTGGTGCAATCCTCATCTACCTCTGCCAGCGTTCCGCGCGCGAAAACCCGCTTTACTCAGACGACTTTATTGAGCAGTCATCCATCAATTCTTGGCTTTTCTATCAGGCCTCTGGTCATGCCCCCATGATTGGACAGGCCCTGCATTTCCGCTACTTTCACCCGGAGATGATCCCATCGGCAGTCGAGCGCTACACAAGCGAAGTGCGCCGCATCTACGCAGTCGTAGAGATGCGTTTGGCGGAAATCCGCGAGCAGATGATTATGGACATGGACGATGAGCGCTTCTCGCTGGGCACGTCGGCGCTATCAGAGAGCAGATACTTTGAAGATCCCATTTGGTTAGTGGGGAATAGAATTACGGTATGGACTTTTTTGGTTTTTTTTTTTTTGGTTTATTAGATTCGTTACTAATTAATTTTTTCTAGGTCGCGGATCTTTGTTTTGTTACGTGGAATCATGTTGTAGACCGCATTGGCATTAACTTGAAGGTTGAATATCCAGAGGTCTACAAATGGACAGCGCACATGCTCTCACGGCCACAGGTTATACGTGCACTTTCGGGACTGGAGAGTAATTAATGGAATCTCTAATCCATTCCCGCCTATTGATTTCAGCTGCTACAAAATAATAATAACAAAAGCAATGGATTATGGGTAGTGAAGTCCACGCGGAAAAGCATTAATTTGTGTGTTTTTTATTTTTTTTTTATTTTCGGCCAGTTAGAAACAGTTGTGTGTGTTTATGGTCCATGATGGTAAGGCTGAGATGAGGTAAATTCTTCTTGTTTTCTGTCTTTTTTTTTTTTCTATTTTTATTATTATTTCATCATCATTATTATTGTTATTTTTTTGGCCTACGCACCATCACGATATGAGCCATTTTGTACGTTGATATTACAGAAACCTCAGAAACAGAAAGACAAGAAGAAAAAAAAAAAAAAGGAAAAAAAAAGAGACAGAATCACAACCACATCACCATGGATAAGAAGAAAAAAAAAAACGAAATATTTGAGTAAAGATTAATGAAATGAATATACATGTGTAAATAAAACATTAAAAGTGCACGGCCCAGAAAAAACTGTCACAATGCATAGAGGAGAAAATTAAAAAAAATTCCAAGTTTAAAGAGCAATTGGTGTGTGTGTTTTGGTTTTTAATAAATGAGTAGTAATTGCGGAGTAAACATGATAATAACAATAATAACTATAGGATATCGTCATCGCTAATAGTAAAAATATAGTACTATTAATGATGATAATTAATACTTTACAGGTGTAGTAAAATATGGTACTAAAATCTGGGGAAAAAAGAAAAAAAATAAAAAAAAAAATTAAAAATAAAAAATAAAAAATAAACACTTTATGTAGGATTTGTACGTGGCCTACCCAACGACAGGAAATTTTTACAAAAAAACCTTCTTAAAAATTAAACCTTCAAAAATTTGTACTTTAATAAAATCAACTAAACACGTTTGAAAATCATTAGATTTTTACTTCTTTTTGCGTATATATTCTTAAATGAAAAAGAAACAATATTCACAATTTTTTAAGGGGGTAATGAAGCAATGTCAGGTTTCAGGCGTCTCTGCTGCTCAAGTTTCCAAAAAGTTTGGTATTCCTGAAAGCACTGCCTACCACATCTACGAATGATTGAAGCTTGTCAAAATTGAAGGTAACATCTATGAAGAATCAAAACAGGATGATAAGAAACCTGCGGCTCTGAGTAAACTTGAGATCCGAAGGATTCTGCGTGGTGTCAAAAATATCCCTAAAATTTCTCTCCGCCAACTCGCCACTCAATCAATACCAGGACGCTACGTTAGTCTTCGTTTAATCCAAAAGATTATTCATGAAAAAAAATTTAGATGGGATTTACCACCTTCTAGACCATTTTAAAGAAAGACTCACAAAAAAAAAGCGGAAACTGTGGGCAAAGGCCTATAAAAATCACTCCTTCTGAGTGGGCTACAGTTATCTGGTCAAATGAAAGTCATTTTGAGATCGGTTTCTCAACGAAAAAACAACATCATTGGATACAATACTGTAACAATAAAGGTAAGAAGAGTCTACTTGTTAAACGCCCTACGGTTCCTGGTAATCGTAAAAAAGTAGGTGTCTGGGGTGCCTTTTCTGGAGCCGGTACCAGGGATCTATATATTCTATCCCAAGGGGCTACCATGAACCACCAATTATACCTGAAAGTGCTTGAAAGTCATCTTTTGCCCTTTATTGAAAAGAATCAGCAAAAGTTTCCAGGTAAACTTGTCATTTTTATGCAAGATGGGGCTAAATATCACTGGCATCAAGATATGAAAGCATGGTTTGCGGATCACAAAATAGAGACTATGATTTGGCCATCTCAATCTCCTGATCTCAACCCCATTGAAAACATTTGGGGCATCATAAAGAATAAGATGTCAATGCAGAATCTATATGTTACTTCTCATTCTAAGATGGCTTCTATTTTATCAGATTTGTAGTTGCACTTGGAGCCAAAAACTCTTGACAATTTGATACGATCTATGCCAAAGCGAGTTGCCTTTGTAAAAAAAAACTCATGGAGGAAACATTTCACATTGATCTGATTTTTGGTGAAACAATACTCCAGATCTTTAGTAATATAATACTATAATTTGAGCAATCTTTACAACTTTTTCATTATAATGTTTTGTTATTATTCTTTTGATTGTGTTTTATTTTGGATTTCAAAATAAGGTGTATTTTTGAAAAATTTCCTGTCGTTGGGTAGGTCACGTATATCAAATAACACTCCCAAATATCTGTAGATTTTTTAGTGACAAAAATCGGGATCTTGATCTTTTAGAAATCTCTTCAGTATGATAATCAATTTTATCTTAAAAAGATTTGCCAAATTTTTTTGCGTCCAACCAGAAAATTGAACAAACATTTACCTTTTAAATTGAATTTGAATTATTGTCTTTTTGCGCAAATTCCTATTTTTATCAAAATTGTTAGTAAATAGTTTATTTTGGCAATTTACAATAGTTGTGGGCAATTTCTAATCTTAAAACGTCCGTTTCTTCCAACATATATGTATGCATCTTATTAGCTGAGCTAGAACTATAGAAAACTGTTGAAATTAACAATCGGTTACTTCAAAAAAAAAACAGAAAGTCGTTGTGCAGGAAGCATGTGAATCTAGTTCTAACGTTGTTTTTTTTCAGGTAAATTTTCTAAATAAAATGGAAAACTAGTAATATTTGTCAGAAATCGTGCGATAGTGGTGGAAAGACTTATAGTAAAAATTTGTGTGTTGTGAGTACGTATATCCCTAAGTTAATTTTTGTTCAAAAAATTTTTCAATATTATTTCGTTAAGTTGATTGGCAAGTCAGCTCAAATAAAGAAACAAAGGCTAATTTCCACCCAAAAATTTCTAGGGAGGTGCAAAATTCGTTGTGGTGCACAATTGTTTTTATAACCTAATGGTTCAAAATACGTCTTAAGCTTCGCTTGGCTTACAGGCAATGCATCTACTGCTTTAAACAAAAAAACACTGTGCAGCGGTATTCTTAGTCTAATGTGTGAATTTGAGTGAATAGGAACAATATCGAACAATAACAACTGATTGTTTTGTCGTGCACACTGCATAGATCTACTTACATCTCATGTGAATTATTACCAAAGACCCTGGCTGAAAAGTTCAAGTTAAATCTCAAGTCAAATCCTCCCCCCTCCTCTTTCCACCTTTGACTTTAGGCACTTTCCTTTTATAATATTAAAATAAATATTTTTGAAAGTCTAATTAAAAGTTGAGACTAAAATTACATTCTGAGTATTTTTACGCAGCTTTGCGTTGCTTCAAACTGTTCGCACTGTCAGCGTCAGAACCAGCATCGTCTAGCGTACGTTTTTTGGTGTGCCTGATTTTATGCTTTTCACCAAGCCGTTCCATTGCTTTCTTCATTCGGCTGCTTTTTGTGGATCCTGTATGTGCAGTTTTTGTAGGTACTTTCAAGAAAAAGTCATTGATCGTACTCTGTTTGGCCTCTTGGATCTTGCGATTCATGTCCTTTATAACCGGCACCAGAACCTGGTCAGTGCGGTCGTCATTCCACCCCACCATTTGTTTCATAAATGTTCGAATGGAATCCAAGTCCGGCGTGCCCCATTCGAATGGTGTAGCGTCGTGGTCAACCTCAGGATGCAGATAAGCCTCACGAACCTCGGGATCTGGAAATCTTTCAGGTAAGAAAATTTTGGTTGCTGAACTTTTTTTGAACTTTCGCTTGAACTCAGTTACAACCTCATCGCTGCTCTGGCCAGTTGTCAACTGAACTTTTTCCCACCATTCCTTGAACTTTGCCAACGCGTCTTCGCTGTCAAACTCAGCAAGAATTTCCATGGCAGTTACAGGTCCAATTCCTGTAACCCCATCAGTGTAATCACTACCAAGAAGTAGAGCTAAATTGATGTATTTGCTTCTATCAAGGCCAAATTCTCTCTCCAGATCAGTCGTGTCGTAGCACTCAACGTACTTGTTTTGGCTAAACATGTTTTTGAAAATTCGTTTGCCGCCAAAAAGAAAGCAATCGCTATCATCTGTAACAATTCCATCAACAAGAGACAGTTCCATCAGCATCGCACATTGTGCTTCAGCTTCCATTGGAGCAGTGACGTAAGGAATTCCAAACCGACGCAATAGTTCTTGGCACTCGTCGACCATGGCCTGAGTTACCTCGTCGGAATCTCTCTGATCCTTTCTAGCTTGTTCTTTCAATGTGTTAATTTCGATATCAAAGTCATCTGAGCTTTTCATCTGAATCTCGTGGTTCAGCTCTTTAGCAAATCGTTCGTTCTCTTCATTTTCCTGCTCAAAACGTTCTAGTAGTTCCTCTTCTTCCTGCTGCGCAAATTTGAAATCTTCTTCAGCTAGCTCATTTTCATGCTCTTCACTGTACGTGGGCGCATTGAGATCACTAGATGGTTCCATACGCGAAGATGACGCGTGTTCTTTGGAGTCTTCGGAAACGATGGAGCTAGAATTATCAGCCTTATCAAAAGACAGATGATGGTCTTTTTGATTCTCAGCAAGTACGGTGTTTTCCAAAGTAGTTTGTTTTGATGGTTCAATGATGTTTTGTTTTTCGAGAATCTCGCCTATATTGTCATTGGTAGCTTGTTTTTGGGACCCTTCGGCAATGGGAATAGTGCGATCAACAATAGTCCCACGAACCTGAGAACTAAAGTCAGATTTAGAAGCAATCACAATTTCTTCAGGCTCGCTATCGTCACTTGAGTCATTGATGATAACAGGGTTCAACTTTTCACCATCATCCTCGCTCTCACTAGCATAAACTGGACGATTTTCTTCACGATGAAGTTGGTCAAATGGAACCAATTCATCATGGTCGTCATGTAGCTCAATATCATTTGAAAATTCTGGCTTATTATTTGTGTTTGACCCATCTTTGATGAACCAAGGCGGCAGTACTTCTTCTTTTTTCTTTTCAGTTGTCTCATTGTCTTCGCTTTTGTCTTCAGGTTGATTTCCTTCTAATTGTTTACTCTTTGTGAAAATTGAACTGCCAAAATCGTCGTTGGAAAAATTCTTATCACTAAAGTCTGGAACAGAATTTTGCGTTTCGGAATTTTCGGCAGCTTCAGGCTCTTTAGGTTTTGTTTCGTCGTCAAACACAAAGAACGAATTCTTTGGTTTAGTTTTTTCTGCTTCCTGCTTCAGTTTATCATACAACTGGTTTCGTAGAACTTGTGATTCAAAGCCTTGGAGCGCCTCAGGCAATTCAGGAGCTTGTTCGTCTTTTTGCTTCTCTATTGGAACAGTCTCCCAGTCATCGTCATCATCGCTGTCCTCTTCAATTTGATTAGAGGCAAATTTATCACCTCTTCTAACTTGCGTTTCATCGACATCGATTTTGACAACTCCGTCATTATCATTTTGTAAAGCTAAAGTCCAGCCGTTAGCGTTTTTTTTAAGCATGTACTCGGAGTCTTTTGAGCTGGCAATTCTTCGGCCTTTGCCAGAAGCGTCATCATCCATGCCGACAACGTTCATGACTTTCTGAGTCAAAAAGTTTCGCTGAGCGACTCGATTAATTTGAAATTTGGAAAATTCGAGCTTGTCAGGAAACAGTTGATCAAGTTGCTCCTTTGTGTAGCCTATTCTAAGCCGTGAGCGAAGTCGAGCCGTATTTAAAAGCTGATATTGAGCTGTGATAGGCAGCGATTTGAATTCTTCTGAACTAAAATCAATCTTGCTTGTCTGAATAAATAATTGTTAGATTGGTTACTCGGGTGTGAAAAATAAAGGCCAAATTACTTACATCGTAGAGACCACTACTCATTTCAGTTTGAAACTCTTCAGCGTACTCATCTAGCTCTTCTGCAGTAATTAGTCGAGGATCTTTTCGCTCTAGTAGTTTGTTGAGCTCTTCTTGATCTACTTCCGGAAGCGAGTATTGGTCATACTTAGTTAGCCGTTTGCCACCGCCAGCATTGATGTTTTGACGTTGGCCCTTTGGAAGACTGATTTCATCTAAGTAAGCCACTTCACCATTATTTGTATCAAGAGTTTCAGCGGTTGTTTTGATTTCTTTGCCTTTGTCTTTCCTAGTAGCTGCCTGCTTGTGAAGGCGCAATGCAAGCAGTCGGGTGGCGGTCTTGGTTGCGCTCTCTTCTTTAAATTGGCGCCGTTGCTGTCGCTGCATGATTGTGTTCCTTTTGAGAGCCGGAGCTGCACCATCAAAAACAAAAACAGGCTTAATGCCAAAGAATAAAAGCTTGCAGATTCGTCGAAAGAAACCGACGATGTGGGCGTGTCTTAGAGCATTTCCTTCGCTGTCTCTCATGGCCTTAAGAAATTGGTAAATCCAGATAGAAGCATCAATCGCCAATCGCTTTGAGGCTAATGCGTCTAGCTTAACGGGTCTTGCCACGGGCGCGACAACTTCCCATAGTCCTCTGACACCCATTGCGTTGTTGAAAAGTTCATAAGTGTTTGTGGTGAGAAGTGGAAGGAAAGCTGGAAGGGACAAAAAATTAAAATTTTATTCTTGCTCTCGGACCTTCTAACTTCGGTACCTCAGCCAAATCTGCCATGTCCACCGCAGTCCATCAACAAAAATCCGTGATTCTACCTCGGTTGCTTGGTCTCCGAGATCACTCACCTTTTATTCTTATTCTTGATACTATTGCGCAATCTAGTAGGTATCTTGAAGCTGAGCTTTTTCACAAAATTCCAAAGGTATGTTTTCGAAAAGATTTTGTCTAATATTGAGATCTAACCTTTACGTGCTGGTATAGGACGCCAATGTCATATATCTGTCATTTGAAATACGCCAGGCTCATGAGCGGGCAAACAAGGTAATAAATTGCCGTGATCTTTCTGCGTCTGAAATTCAAAGCGCTGTCAAGTCGGCACAAAAACCGCAATCTAGTATGTCCATATCCACACACTAACTCAGAATTTAACCTGCTAACTTTTTAGAAAACGTTGTCTTCATCGACTCTCTTGCGTACATTGAACCGGAGCAACTTACATCATTTTTGGTGCCTCTGATCGGCCCTAATTCTTCTCTGATAGCGACCTACCACACGGACATCCCGTCGAACCCACTCAAGCAAAAAAGCTCGTTTTATCCATCGACAGTAACGCTGCTATCGTATTTTGCAACTGCTATACTTCAGGTTGCACCGTTACCAACTGACGATGTCCATGAAGAAGAAGACAGAGCGGTCCAGGTAGAGCAATTTGTTCTGCCCACCAAGGCTTGCAACAAGTCTGAGTTTCAGGTGCATCTCTCTCACCGCCGCAAATCTGGACGCTCGATTGATGCAACATACGTCGTTCACTACAAGACACATGAGATTCGCTACGTCGTGCCTAAGAAAGAGAATGAGGACACGGGAATTTACGGTGCTGAAGATCAAGCGCTGCTAAAGGGACTGACGACGTTCAATTTAACGACAACGGATAAACAGAAGGTAGCACGTGAGAAGGTTGATCTGCCCTATCTCCAAGCTCAAGAAGTCGGTCAGGGCGGTGCGCAGGGTGGTGCGATCATCTACGAGTTTGAGAAAGACGACGACTACGACGAGGAGGACCCGTACGAGGATCCGTTTTAGTGGTCGGGTCGTGTATTTAGTAGATTAGTATTTAAATACAATGCTTTGTTTTTTGTTTAAATTTGTTTTTGTTGCCATTTTACCACCTTCAGAACTTCTTTTCTTGTTAAACCACCACAAGAGACTACATTTTACCGTCATCAACCTCCAACATGGCTGATTCGCTCCCCAAGCTTGGTGTCATGCTTCAGTCTGCGCGCGAGCTTACACTTGAAGCCGCGAATGCAGTCTCCGCTAAGCTCATGAATGAGAACCTTTCAAAGCCTGCAGATATTATTAAAGCTCTCAACAGTCTCAGTAACCGTGAAAAGCTTTCAGGTTTAAAACAGGTTATTGCACAAATGTCTAGGGGACATGAGGCAGTAGAATTTTTTCCGAGTGTGATTAAAAATGTCGCTTCATCGAGTCTCGAGATCAGAAAGCTGGTTTACATCTTCCTCGTTCGGTACGCTGACCACGATCCGGATTTGGCCCTGTTGTCAATTAACGCCATCCAAAAGTCGCTTTCTGATAAAAATGCTGTGATCAGATCGCTGGCAATGCGTGTCATTTCATCTATCAGAGTTCCGTCAATTGTTCAAATTGTTTGCTTAGGCATTAAGAAAAGCAGTACCGACCTGTCTCCCCTCGTCAGAAGAGCTGCCGCAGTCGCCATTCATAAATGCAATGAACTAGATCACTCTAACTCTGAAATGCTGCTTGAGATCTTACAGAAACTTCTTGGCGACTCCAATCCTGATGTTGTTAGTTCAGCTTTGATTACCTTGAGTCAATCTTTTACCGATAGATTTGATCTTCTTCATCCCGTCTATAGAAGGATATGCCGCATGCTTCCCAAACTTAACGAATGGGGCCAAATCGCTGCTCTGGAGCTACTTGTCAAATACGCCAGATTGTTTTTGATCAAACCCGAAACTTCGATATTGGTAAAGAAAGAGCAAACAGACGATCTTGATCCCTTTTTCAATGAAGATAATCAACTATACAAACCTTTTGATGATGACGAGGATGATTTCGATGAAAGCCAAGAGCCACACGAGCATGTTTCGTCAAACTCAATAAAAGTCAGTCTTGATCCTGACATGGAGCTGTTGTTCATTTCGGCTCGGCCGCTTCTTCACAGTAGAAACAGTGCTGTGATTATCAGCGCTGCTCAAGTTTATTATCATCTTGGCACTTCAAAAATCTTTGAAGAATACCAAGTGGCCGGCCCGGTAGTCCAACTTCTTAGAAGTGATATTTCGCTACAATACCTCGCATTATCTAATATCAAAACCATGGCGCTCACCAGACGTGAAGCATTTGCGCCGTTTGTCAAGCACTTTTTCCTTTTCCCTGACGATATTTTTCTTATCTCTAAGCTTAAGCTGGAGGTTTTGACTCTTCTGTGTACCAAGGAAAATGCTCACATGATTGTTTCAGAACTCAAGTATTATGCCCTGACTTTCAACAATGACGACATTATTGTGCAAAGTGTGCAAGCTGTCGGTAGATGCATCGATGTTGCTGAAAATGATTTGATCTTAAAATGGTTACTCCAAAAAGTCAAATCGCCCAACCCTGCTCTGGTTTCTGAGTCCCTGAGCGTCATCAGGTTTATTGTTTTAAAGAATCCTACTGCTCATGTTAGTACTGTAGCTCGATTGTCCCAGTTGCTTGACAAGGTGGTTGTGGACTCTGCTAAAGAAACAATTATTTGGCTTGTCGGTGAGTTTTCTGGCATTGCTTATGATGTTGCCCCTGACGTTCTTCGCAAGTTTGCCAAAACTTTTGCAAGTGAATCTTCCACTGTACGTTATCAGGTAGTTCTTTTAGCTGCAAAAGTATTTTCCTATTATCTTGATCGCAACAAGTTAGATGACTCGAATGATTTTGCACCAATTGACAATGGTCCTGGAAATTCCATCCCTAAGCTCTTTTCATATGTTATGTTGCTAGCAAAGTATGATTCTAATTACGATACTCGTGATCGAGCTCGTTTGTTCAGCACTCTATTGACGTCATCAGCTAGTACTGATCTTGCTACCCTTCTTCTACAGGCTCCGAAGCCTTGTCCAATTACCTCCCTACGAGAAATAATGACTGGATCTAAGAAAAAGAATTCTTCTAAATCATCTGACAACACTGTTGTTACAACCACTACTCCTGTTGTTGATCTTATTCTGGGGTCAACCAGTCTTGTACTTGGTCACCCTGTTGATGGATTTCAGAGACTGCCCAAATGGACAGCAAAAGATAGCCCTCTAAGGGTTGATCCTAGTGTACGCGATGAAATTACTTCGCGGCCCACAACTCAACCTGTTACAAGCATCAGCAATGTTTCTTCAGCTGCTTTTGCCGCTAGAAATAGCCGATCTGGAGCAACTGCGTTTGGAAGCAACCACAATCCTCCTGTATCCGACGTTCCCAAAAAATTCAAAGAGCAGACCCTTGATGAATTTTTTGCCGATGTTTCTAAAGACCAAGAAAGCAGCAGCGAGGATGACAGTAGCAGTGAAGATGAGAACAGCAGTGGTGAAGAAGATGATGAAAGCGAAAAAGAAGAGGACGAAGATGAAGAAGAAGAGGAGAGTGGAGAAGATGATAGTGGAGAGGAAGAAAACAGTGAAGAGGAAGAAAGTGAAGATGATGAACGAAACGAAAAGGCTACTCTTTTGACTAAATAGTTGACGGTAAATATGCATACAGGTTAGATGGATTCTAATTCATTAATTCATTTTTAGTATACATTTAATAATTACAAGAGCCCTTTAAGCTCATTTCCAAAAAGATAAAACGTGAAGGCTTACTGAACAAACCCTTTTGTGTTGAATGATATTATGTAACTGGAGGAGTTGATATGATTGATTGTAAAAAATGCAAGACAAAGAGGCAACATTTTATTTATGTAGCCAAATGCTGCAAAAATAATCAAGCTGAAGGTTGCTTTTTTTTTTTAGTTTTTGGCGCCTCAGAGAAAAAAACATGCAGTTCTATAATACTTATGAGAGTAATTTTGGTTTTCACTCAACTTCAATAAGTATCTGTTTATATTTTCACGTAAACTCTGTTGTGGTTACACTGAATAGAATCAATTCCTGTAAAACAATTTTTTTTTCTGTTTTCAAAAACGAATGGTTTGTACTTGAATGTATTACCATATTACTATAATTTTGATCTTATAGACTGATAGTTGGCTTTTGCAAATCGTTAGTAACAAATAGAGTGCATCGTATTGTGGTTAAATTAAAATAAGTCGAAAATGTCCTTATTAGTTTTCAAGTAGCATCCAACCAAGCTATGAAAGAGTTCCTATCGCGGAAATAGCCGCAAACCACGGAAAACTCGAACGCTGAAAAACCAACATCGTCTGCCAGCAATACCATAAGTCGTGGGCCACAAGTTACAAACCAAACATCTATATATATGGTCTACCATTGGAATGAGCCTTCCCACAGCGGTTTGATGTGTTAGATGATAGATGCGAGGTAGCACTTTAGAAAAATTTAGTTTAGTAAGTAAACTAACTGAACATTGATGATTGCATGTTTTGTTCAAACTCACATCAGAAGGTATAGCAGTTCCGGCTCTAGATCTATTTCGCTAAAATTAATACTAAACGATAAAGCAACAGATAAAAAGTTTTGTACTAAGAAATCAACGTGTACCATAATAATTTAAAAACGCCTTTTATTTCCATCACAATTAGTTAAATAAGTGTAAATCATTTCACTCCAGCACATCAATTTGATAGATTTTTAAAGCTTATAACTCTAATAAAAACCAAAGCCCAAAGGTTTTCGGATATTCATTCCGCTCAAAAATGTACAACTAAAAAGTTTGCTCAGCAAGCTTTATTTTGTACAGTTGCATATACAACATTTTGAGCCGCGGGTATGAGATTTTTTTCGTATCTACCAAGGCAATATTAACCTTTCAAGCCCTATCTTTTTGATAACCTGATCGCACGACTTTAATTGGCACACATGGAGAGCATCTAATAAAAAAATGTACTTAAAGTTTTTCTGTTCTGCTTCTCCTGCGATCATGAAAGTTCTAAAAAGTGGGAAAAGTTTTTAGCAGAAATAAAAATTTCAATGTTAAGTGTCCCTGCTTGGTTTGAAACACTTAAACTTTAGGAAAACTTTTAATTATCATAAATGAACAGTTTTTGGAATCATGGTGATTAATATGCTAATGACAAAAATATTTCTATTTCAAAAATCAAGTCAGGTTTTTTTTTTTAAAAACGAGACTCATAGTTGTGATTCATTGTTGAACATTTAAATGGAAAATTTTGGATGTATTACCTGCTATTTCAAATAAAGTTTAAGCAAGTAACATGAGCACTCTGAAAGAAGACTTGCTTCAAACATTACGAAGTCTGTTTTTAAATATTATAAGCTCAATTTTAAAGATGTAGACAATAAACCAAATTTCCACTTTTTCCAACTTAGATTTAACTTTCAAATATTTTTTCTTTGCATTTTACGCTATAGTTGGCTTCCAAAGTTTCTTTTGTTGGAATCTAAGTCAATGGAATCTGCAAGATTTGTAAATCTTAAAATCATTTCTCAAATTGCAAAATTTGACTTTTTTTTTTTTAGTTTTACTACAAAAATTCTCAAAAATGGGTAGCAATGATGATACAATTATGTTGTGTTTTATTTTCCACGAGTGCCATAATTAGCAACACAATCTTAAGCAGGTCGAGCCTTTTCTTTTTTCTGGGCTTGAGGACTCGTTCCTGATCAGGGAATTCTGCGCAAGGCTTAGTCTGGGTTTAGTTTTACTGTCCTAGCGCTGACAGTTATCTAACTACGACCATCAAATTTGCCTCAGAATTATCTAACCCGCTTAAGAGAAGCTCACCGGGTCTCCTTAACGAGGGGACCTTGTAGCTTTTAAAAAAATTTGGCGTTTTTGAATATCTGCGCCTGGTGTCTTTTCAGCACACAAAATTACCAAAATTGTGAATTAGATAAGAAAACTATTTTTGAAAAAGCATAAAAAGAGTCCATGTGGAATTAAATAAAGTCGGCTATTCTCGTGTTGTCAGCCAGCTTGTTTTTTTTTTGGTTTCTCATCAGTAACCACGCACTATTTGTTTTCTTCAACAATTAAACGAAATTAAAAATTATTTCTGGTGAGAGAGAAAAACTGTTTCAAACGTGCCCAGAGTTTAACAAACAGACACGCCTTTCAAATTTTTTGGAAAGTGCCCATTTTCTGTAGGGTTCTCATAAGGGTGTTCAAAGTTTCACAAGTAATTTAACCTCGTTAATGTTGGGTACTATTCCTAGCTACATGCAGGAACTGTATAGTTTTTTCCAATGTCAAAGCTTGAGTCCATAGGCCACACAAAAGAGAAATTTGTAACAGATTATGTCAAGCTCAAGGTTTAGCCACGGCATTCGGTAAAAAGATGTCCATGAGATTGTGTCAAGGCGTTTACACAAAAATATTAGAGCCAATCAACAGGCTAATTTATAATTTAAACCAAATTCACCATTTCTCAAAGCGGTCTACTCTGGACTTCAGCCAGAAAATGTTCGAAAGTAGTGAGATGCATGACTTATCTGCTCTCATTGTATTTTGTAGATTCAAGAATTCATTTCATTAAGTTTTTAAAACAACCCTATTGTACTTGATAATTTATGTAGCGTTCTTTTTAAAAAATACTTCTTTATCTGCATTGCACTTCATCTGTTTTCGAACATAAGCTTTTCATGGCCACTTATCTTGCTGTGTCATTATCTGCCAACCAGGTATTGTTTTTTTTTAGTTGCCTCTCTAACTCGTCCTGAAAAGAGTTAAAGAGATCTATTCTCATGTGATATATGGTGCGGGGTCTACACTTTTAAACCAACTTCTTGCAGCTGATTCCAATCAATCTTTACTTGACAATCAAGTTGCCGTGTGTCCATGTGTTGACGAGGTTTTGCAAATTCCAAATCTTGGCAGACAAATGCCGACTGGGCCGCGCTCAATTTTTCAATGTCTGTAATTTTTTAACAACAAGTTTTGAATTAAAAAAGTTTAAGATTTGTCAAAACTAAAAAAATTTTACAAACAATAAAAGAAGGTATATGGTGTTTTTTTAAAGTATTTTTCTATGGTTTTGGTGGTTAGGAAGGCCACTAACGCAGACCAGTATCAAGCATGGGATCCATGCTAACTCCAAATTTTTGAAAGTTGAAATTTCTAACTCTCTTTTGAATTTTTTTTCGCATGAGTCCAACAAGGAACGAAAGCACTAGGCCGACTTTGATTTGTTCTGGAAGTACTGTCAAAGGCTCGGCACATCCCCCTGTGGCCCACAAAGAAACTCTGGTCTAGCCTAAAATAATTTAAATTTGTTGGCCTTCTGAACCTAACAAAATCTTTAATAGAAGAAAGTTTAAAAAAAACTTCTTCTTTCGACTAATCTGGTTTCTCCTTTTCAGAGTTACGTCTCTCTAATAAACTTTATGTTTGTTTTCGAAGATCAGCTTGCATTGTTAGCTATAAACTTGTATCGTTTTCAAGATTAGTGATAGTTTGATTTTAACTGCA
This sequence comes from Geotrichum citri-aurantii, assembly GCA_030463015.1. Lineage (NCBI taxonomy): Eukaryota > Fungi > Ascomycota > Dipodascomycetes > Dipodascales > Dipodascaceae > Geotrichum > Geotrichum citri-aurantii. The sequence goes on from JAKVQX010000119.1 coordinate 20,172, forward strand.
GTTACTGTACCTTCTTCTTACTTTTCAACAAATTTTTTTAAAAAAAAAACCAAACATGTCTTTTACGAACATTTGCGCAATGCAATTAACTAATGGAGTTCTAATGCGTAGTTTATGACAATGATTTTTAGGACTACTTCCAATTTTACCGAGGTCAAAAGTGGGATTCGAGATGCATTGTTTTCACATGGAAAGTACTTGACTTCACTAGCGATGATGGTGATTTCTACATAGATTTTTTTTCTGCAGAACTGACAGGCTGCACTTCGACTTTGTGGTTCAGGCGGAGCGCAGATACAAATAAATCGAGATTTTTCAGGGGGAGGGGGCTTTTTTTTTTCAATCATATCAAAAACGAATGAAGACCATGAGATGCAATTTTTGCTATTTACCATACAGTACGTAGCCTAACTACAATTTTTTTTAACTCTCTTCCTCAGTTAACTTTTCCTTAAGTGGTCCACGCTGCCCATCTGCCCCCTGTTACGAGATTAAACTAAAGCCAACTGATACAGTCTCTCAGGTAACGAAAGAACTGAGATCCGGGCTCCATGCGGAATTTACAAAAATAAAGTACTCGGGTAATCGAGGATATTGCCGTGTACAATCTGAAATTCTAATTATTATCTTATAAACTCATTGGCAGGAGTTAACGTTACCCTCAGAAATACAAGTTATCATAAACACAGAAACAGAGAAATAGGTTACCGTCCAAGATTATTTTTGGCTTGTTTTTTCTTACAAGAAAACAAAAACAAGCAAAAAAGAAACTTACTTTAGCTGGAAAAAGAATAGGGTGCACTTTAAAAACACTCTTTACAGTGCTGTGAGCTCACTAAACCTTATTGGTTTCCACTAACCTTGCAACGGCACCGACACTAAAGAGAACCCTTTTTTGAACTTTCAAATATCCAGTTAATCTTGACCGGGATTCCATAACTCAACTTCCAAAAATAATATAAATTCATTTATTAAATGAGAAATGTATTATAGAAAAGAAAAAGTGATTTCATTCAACTACAATCTATAAAATAATGCATCAGTTGTAACTCCATTGCTTTCATTTTATTGTCCCTATGGCCAATCAACTGTGATACATAGAATGAGGATGTTGAGGAAACAACTGCTACTTCATTTTTTCATGATAAAGTGCCATTTACCACTCTACTTCATCTTACTTAGGCAGTACCAAAACTTTCACGGGATATTTCTTTTTGCAAGTAGAAACCCGACAAGATTGTCACTGGAGAGAACAAGTTTTAAAAGCCGCAGTCCTTACTGGATATGATATAACCTGAGAAGTTTTTTTTTTGCCAAGGCCTACCAAAATACTAACGGCATTCTATGTAGTAGTAGTACTTAGTTTTGTTTAAGGATAGCCATTTATTTTAAACTTCTGTCACGGCATTTGAACTTGTGACTGGAAAATCATACTATCTTATTTTTTCCCCAATTTTTTGGTAACCAAGTTACCATTAAGCATTTTTGTCAGACTCAATACAAAATTTTAGCAATCAAGAACATTTTGAGAATGATACTACCAGAATTTGTCAAAAATTCGTCATCATCAAAATGAAAGTAAATGAGAAAAAGTGGGGGTTGTGCAGACCTTTTCAAGATGAGTGAACTCTTGTTAAATAGTAAAAAAATTTAAGTTTCATGCATCTACTTTAAAATTGAGAATAAAAGCCATGAATTGGTGATCATATATACAGTTTTAATATGAAACAACCACACGCCGGAATTTAGTCAAGTTAAGCGTGTGTGTTTTTTTTTTTCTTTTTTGAACAATATTGTGTTGTCTCAGCACTTTTAGTCAAAAAAAATTATTGAATTAAAAATTTAAGTTTTGTTTACCTTAAATAAGAACATTGAACTGATTATTTTGATACCTTAAAAATGACTTTATTGATTGAGTTTTGTAACAGAATATGTTTGAAAAAAAAAATAGATGCTAAATTTTTTGCTACTTTGAAAAACTTGTTCAAGAGTGGAATTGAGGTCTCGGATCTATAAGGTTGAGCACTATCAAAATAAAAAACCAAAAATTTACTGACGCAGAAGCTCATGCTCATTGGGTTAACACTAGTTTAGTTCTAATGTTTTTTTGTGTAACTCTAACTTATTCTAGGCTCTATGAACTTGTGTTGGTGGTAATAATAAGATTAGGAGTTAAAAGTCGCAAGCTCTTCAACATACCTAAAATTATCAACGTATACCTTGCATGAAGAAGACTGGTCTAGAACTCCAGGCTTCTCCTCCTGAAATAAAGACTATGAAACAGATTCTGAATTAGCTCTATATCAAATTTAATTTACTATTGATCGATCCATTTTTAAATAAAGTAGCCAAGGAAAGGACAATAGTCACCCCATTTACACACGTCTTAACTGTTCATCTTTTGTTAAGGTTTTGTGGTGTTAGGTTCCCCAGAATTAAACTGTAAAACTTGTAAATCGACATATTTTTTGTTTTGTTTTATTCGACACATTTGCAGTTTAGACATTAAAATTCTCGGCATTTGAAATTTAAAATGTCAAAACTAAACAAAACAAAAATGGGATGTTTATGGTTGTCATTTTTGATTTTCTTAAAACTTTTAGGGTGCTTAAAAGAAAGATATGGTTAAAGTTTCGAAGATGATTTGTGTGACAAAAGTATACCTGAACTTTACCCTTTTTTTTTTCGGCGGGAGAAAGGGAGGGGGAAGAAAAACAATAAAAAAGTGGTGATATTGTTTTCTAATGTGATATTAATCACTGTTAAAGTAATTAGAGTAGTCTTGTATAATCTACTTGAGTAATCAAAAATTACATTTGATCAAATCTCAGGCTATTCGTGGTCTGTATTTTTTGTTTGTATGCGCAGATATCCAGAAAGACCCAAAACGGTTCATAAGGTCACTAATTTTCAGGGAACCTTCAAGTTCATTTAGGGCGATCTACAGAAAACAAAAATAGTGGAGTTAGGCTCTGGGCTTATTTCTGGGCATGTTGTTTTAGAATTAAAGAAGATTAGTATCTCTTCTGGTTTTTTTTTTTTTTTTTTTGGACTCCAGTCAACTGATTTTACAAAAGCCAGCAAAATTGATCGAAAAAGTTCAACTCGGCAAAACCTTTAGTTCTAAACTTTGTTTAGAGACTTTTGTCCTCTACCAACTAAGCTACGCATTTCCGGTATGTTGAGACTGTAGGAGTCCAGTCACAATTCATGGCATACAAAAAGGTACTTCTGGGAGAGCCATATGTAGAAAAACCTGACGAAGATCATACAGATTCACAACTTTGGCTTAAGGAATACATATACAAGTTCTTTTTTAGCTCAAGTTCAAATCATGTATATCTCTTTTTTAAAAATTAAAAGAAATGAGGGTTATCGGATGTCGTTAGGTTCTAACTTTTTGTAGTGCAAAGCTAGTAACGTCACTTTTAACTTGTATAGTTTTTTTTTAAATGCTTTGTTTCGCAGTGGTAAGGGTCTGGCCTTAATCTCTGTTCTGTAGACTTAATCCTAAAAGAAGAAAAAAAAAAAAACTTGAACTTACTGACTTAAAAGTTATTGTGCATGAAGAAAAACTTCAGAAAAAAAGGTTACATCTGCCCATTAGCTACAGTCACGGAATAAATAAGTTATCATTACAATTATGGAAAAAAATTCATTTCTATTCGTTATAGGAACTTAGTCGGAGAGGTCTGAATTGTCGTCAAAATCCTCGCCATCGGCCGATGTGTCTCCATCAGTGCTGTGGTTCTGAAGCGGCTGGTTAAACATTTCGTAGATTTCCTCTGTAGCAGCTTTGGTATGCATAGTCATGGTGGGCGATGCCGGTCGCGGTGGAACATCTTCGTCATCAACATTAAGAGACACTTTTCTTACTGGAAGCGGGTACGTCAAATCAAGAATCTTGCGTGACCGTGCTAGCACCTCCTCTAGGCAGTATTCTTCGCCATGGCCATCGTTTATAAAGTCCAAAGCAATAGCAATATGCTCTGGTCGCTTGCCTGTCACAGGCTCTGGTTGGCTTAGTCTACTTTGAGGTATCTAAGATAGGCATGTTAAAATCACAATCACTGCAAGAAAAAAAAAACAGTACTTACTGGGTCCTTGTAGATGGCCAGTTTTGTTTTTGGAGCCTTTACAGTCGACTCTAATGTTTCGCCTGCCCACGGTTTCGCCTCCATAACATTTTCTTTGCGACGTGCAGCCAACGATCCAATCGAACCCCAGCCGCCGCTACCGAGGGCTGTACCGCCAGACTTTTCAGTATGCTTATTGGCAGGGTCATTAAACACCTGCAGCTTTTCCCGCGGTGAGCGCGTACCGGCTGCACCCGATGAGCTCTCGCCGGGCGAGTACAGCGTAGTAGTAGACTCTTTCACAGAAAGAGCAGCGCGCGCCACAGGCAGTGCTGGCGATCCATCTTCGTCCGCTGCAAGCGGCTGTGCTGCCAGTCGATCAAGAAATTCCTTGTATTTGCGCTTCAGGCGTGCAATCGGCCGGGCCAAAACCTGTATTCCAGCTTCATAAACCTCCTTGGCTTGTAACCGCTTGCTGTTTGTCTCCAGGTATGCTGCGTACTCTTCGTAGAACAGTGCTAGGTTTTTGCCAATATCTTTACGCGCAATGTAGACAAACATCTCGCGCGGCGCGTCTGAGTATTTAATATAACGCGTCCACACTTTCAAATAGCGCGGGTCGTCTTTGTAATACGCCGTGTCACGGAACTGGGTCGTGCAACGCTCAAGCAGTTGTATCAGCCCGCTCTCTGCGTTTTGGCCTGCTGGGAAATTTTCTAGCACCCAGTCAATGTAGTCAAGAAACGGCTGCAATGGGTCGTCAAGATCCGCTGTGTCGGCTATCTTAGATTCATGCTGATCGCGTTCGTTCTCCTGCGACTCACGTAGCTCAAGTGTAGGTACCGCAAAAACGCGAACAAGAGCAGCAGCAGAGCGGCCCTCGCGCAAGGGTTGAATATTCTCTTTTTGATCCTCTATGGGCTGAAAAGGAACGAGCGGTAAATCAGACATGTGGTCGTTGTTGTTGTTGTTTTTTTTGTGGGAAGGGTGGTGAAAAGAGTTGTTTGCCTTTTCTGCTTGTTTTCCTTGCTGTTGTTTGCTGAACTGGCGATGTTTTGCGTCGCCATGCGGAGGTTTCGTGGAAAACAGGTCCGGATATGGCTAGTTAATCACGTGAGTGTTGTCACAGCAACGAATGAGTCTTCAAGCCGCCCCGAGTCATCTTTAACTTCAACCCCGAACCAAAAAAAAAAAAAAAAAAAAAAAAAAAATAAGTGAAAGATTTCAATCGAAAGGCCCTTCTTCCTTCCCTAGCAACTTGAAAGCAACTGTGATACTGCACCTAATACACATTTAAAAAATCCTCATAATGGACAGCAAAACTCTTGGAATCCTCGGTGGTGGTCAGCTTGGCCGCATGATGGTTGAGGCCGCTCACCGTCTTAACATCAAGACCGTGATTCTTGATGGCGAGAACTCGCCGGCCAAGCAGATCAACGCACTCGACGCCCACGTGAATGGCTCCTTTACCGACCCCGAGGCTATTGCTCAGCTTGCTGCCAAGTGTGACGTTCTTACTATTGAGATTGAGCACGTCAACGCTGACGTCCTCGATGCCATCGAGAAGCAAGGCAAGGTCGCCGTGCACCCGTCGCCGGCCACTATCAAGCTCATTCAAGACAAGTACAACCAAAAGGTGCATCTGATCAAGCACGGTATTGCTACCGCTGAGGTTATCCCTGTTGAGTCTTCTCTTGAGGGCCTCAAGGCTGCGGGTGTCAAGTTTGGCTACCCGTACATGCTTAAGTCTAGACTTAACGCTTACGATGGTAGAGGCAACTTTGTTGTTGACACTGAAAACGATGTTGAGACTGCTCTCAAGTTCCTGAACGACAGACCACTTTATGCTGAGAAGTTTGCTCGTTTCACGCACGAGCTTGCCGTTATGGTTGTCAGATCACTTGACGGCGAGGTCTACTCTTACCCCACTGTCGAGACCGTGCAGAAGAACAACATCTGCGAGAGAGTCTTTGCTCCTGCCAGAGTTCCTGACTCGTTTTTGACTAAGGCTCAGCTGCTTGCCGAGAACGCCGTCAAAACGTTTTCTGGTGCCGGCATCTACGGTGTCGAGATGTTTTTGCTCGACGATGGAACCATTCTGCTCAACGAGATTGCTCCCAGACCTCACAACTCTGGTCACTACACAATCGACGGTTGTGTCACCTCTCAGTTTGAGGCTCACATCCGTGCTGTGGTTGGCCTTCCCCTGCCCAAGAACTTTGCGACCATGTCGACTCCTGGTACCAGCGCCATCATGCTGAACATCCTTGGCGGTGAAAAGCCCAACGAGGAGCTCAAAGTTTGCAAGCGCGCGCTCGAGACGCCCGGTGCCATTGTGCACCTTTACGGCAAGTCCACCCGCGCCAACCGTAAGATGGGTCACATCAATATTGTTGCCGGAAGCATGCTTGAGGCTGAGGCTAAACTCGCACGCATCACCGGCGAGCCGGTTCCCAAGGCCTTGGCGGCGGCAGAAGGTGAGGTTGCTGGTACTTCGCAGCAGCCCCTTGTCGGCATTATCATGGGTTCAGACTCCGATCTACCGGTGATGGCTGTCGGTGCCAACATTCTCAAGTCGTTTGGTGTGCCATTCGAGGTTAAGATTGTGTCAGCACACCGCACACCGCACCGCATGACTAAGTACGCAACTGAGGCCGCTGCCCGCGGTATCAAGGCTATCATCGCGGGCGCTGGCGGTGCTGCGCATCTCCCCGGCATGGTCGCTGCCATGACCTCGCTGCCCGTCATCGGTGTCCCTGTCAAGGGCTCTGTCCTCGATGGCGTCGATTCGCTGCACTCGATTGTGCAGATGCCTCGTGGCGTCCCGGTCGCGACTGTTGCCATTAACAACGCGACTAACGCCGCATTGCTCGCTATTCGCATTTTGGGCGCGTTTGTGCCTGAGTACCGCAACAAGATTGACGCGTATAACGTCAACATGGAGCAGGAGGTGCTTAAGAAGACCGAGCGTCTGGAAGCCGACGGTTACGAGAAGTACTAATCTTAAAAGTCAAGACACTATAATATATTTTTTTCCGAGGGTGATTTGGATGAGATGGCATTTGGGAATTAGTTGTGTATTAAGTTTTTATATACCATTATAAGAAACAAAAAAAAAAAAATAACAAAAAACAAATAGCAACGAGAATAGAAAATAATAAAACAGAGTAAAACTATTTGAAGTAAATCACAGCTTGGTGTAATTGAGTATGGAGGTTTTATTTCCTTTTTATTTTTTGTGAGAGCGATGATACACACAAAATAAACCTACTAATTGGTGCGCTGGAAGAAAAAGTTAGCACCAGTGGCGGCAGCAAGCGCAATGCAGATGGCGGTAGGACCGAACTGGTCGTCGTAGCGCACAGCCCGCTTAGTGCGGATGTTGTAAACCCTCCAAATGTACAGGCCAATGGCGTACACAATCGTCAGCACCGCAGTCAAGAAAAAACCAACAGCAGCCTTCACCGCGGGACCGTCGCCAAAGTTGAGCAGGCCGCCAGCAATGGCGCCAAGCACAATTCCAATTTCCACCCAAGATAGGAACGTGCGCTCGTTGGCAAAGTACACTTTGGGCTCGACCCGGACAGGCACGCTGATGCGTTTGCCCTTGGGAACCGTAATGTTTGAAATGAACACGGTGCCGTTGGGGATAGTTGATACATTGGAATCGTTGAGGAACGCGTCGCGGAACCAGTTAACAACGGGCTGTGTTGTGGCCAAAATCTTGTTGAGAGCAGCAGGAAGGTGGTTATAGTCGCGAGCATAATGGCGGCCAGACTGACTATTGCCGAGCAGGGTGGTGGTCTCATCGGCGTCGGTGAGAGGCGCACGGCTATCAAAACGCACGGATTGGTTAACACTGGATTGACCGGCAACGCCATCAAAGCCAATGTTTTCTTCGGGGTCATCATCCTCGTCGTAGTTATCAGAACCGGAAGCAGAAGAGCCGTAGTGCGCAGGTCGCTCAATACCATAATTGTTTGTGGACGGCTTGCGAATATCGACATCCATCTGCGGCAGCCAGAAGGGGATCAGGTCAACCTTGTCGGGTAACAGTGTCGCAGTTCCGTGGATAAACTTGGAAAACTTGGGCACAGCTTCAACAAGATGTGAGGAGACAAGTTCGCGCACCCACTGCGGCGGTTCCTGGCCAAGTTGCGTCTGTAATTTGACCTCGAGCACAGCGTAAGGAAAGCGCTCCACGTCCTTCTCAGGAAGCTGGCGGAACGGCCAGTCGACGCCAATGTCCATACGGCGCCAGTTGCCGTGTGTGCGATCAACGCCATCAAAGTTGTCCTCACGAACCATAGAGAGCTCTGTATCAAGCGAAATACGCACGCGGGCATCGCCAGGCAGCTGGAATGCCGTACGATTGTAGAAAGAACGCACGACAGGACGCAGCTTGGAAGTAATGGTAGTGTATTGTACCTCACGCGCAAGCGCCTCGAGTGACTGAATCTCCTTGATTGACTTCTTACCTTCCTTGCGTGCCTTCTCGAAAGCCTGCTCGACCGTGTACTTGCCCTTCATGAAATCGTTGACGTACTTTTCCTTGAGCGTAAAACGCGCTTTCACAGACTTTTCACCAGTCCAGTCTTCACGATGTGTCTTTCGCTCAACAAAGATCTGGTCGGTTTTCATGCCGCCGTACCATCGGAGACGAATGGCCTCGGCGCCCTCGGTCTTCTCCAGACGGCCCTTGTAGAGATCAAGATCGGTGTTGTCATAATAGATAGACGTAATAGCAGAGTCCTCGGTCTCGAACTCCTTGTTGGCGTTGAAAACAAGTACAGGCAGATGCTTAAGAACAATAAGCTTGAGCTCAGTGATGTTGTCGGGGTGGACCCAGTACTTGGTGGTTTGGCGCACAAAGTTCTGCTGGGCGCCGCCAGCAGCTGAGTCACCCTTAACGGGGTTACCACGGGTGCGGACAAGATCATATAACTTGGAGATTTTGACTACAAGAGCCTCGTAGTTATCCTTGAAGAAGGGTTTAGCGTTGAGACGAACAGAAAAGATGGGCTTGAGGATCCAACCAGTTTGTTTGTCATGCTTCTTGATAATCTTCTGAAAGCCAGTATAGTTTAGACGGGTGAACTTGGCGAGGTCATGAACGTCGGCAATGATGTCTGAAAGAGTTTCTTCAAGGTCCTCAAACTCTTGCTCCTCGGGTGGATCCTCGGATTCGATAGCACGAACGACGGAGTTGACATCGTTCTCGGCATCTTTAATTCTGCGAGTAATCTCACCAGACTTGACGCGCTGGAAAGTGTAGACCTTATCAAGCTCAGACTCGAGGAGACCAACAAAGCGCTCCTCATCCTTTTCTGTCCACTTTTTGTTGAGAGAAAGGGTTTTCTTGAGGTCAGCTTTCAGGTCATCGTAGGTGATATAATAGTAGTAATAGTCCCTAGGGCAGTGTTAGCACAACTAGAACAGCTTGTAACAAAAAAAAAAAAAAAAACACACACCGGATGAGCGAAGACTTTAATTGAGCACCGAACTTCATGATACTATGATATTATCGCGAATGGTCGTGAGTGAAACTGAAAAAGTAAAGGAAGTGGAAAAAAAAAAGTTTTTTTTTAAAACAAAAAAAGTTAAAGCAGCAGATATAAGAAAGGCTTTAAAGATGCTTGTTTTTTGTTTAAATTAGAAGCAGCCTAACCTGACGATTCAAAAAGACGTGAGGGAAAGGGTTAAGCTGGGAGAACTACACATTTTGTAAATTGTTTTTTGCTTGTTGGGTTTACGCTCACAGTAAAATTGAAGTTGAAAACAAGACTAAGCAGAGTTAGAATGGGTTAACCAATGTATTGTAGAGGGTTTAGAACAAGAGTTGTAGTGGGTTAAGCAATGACTATTCAGGGTTATGTTTTTTTTTTCATAAATATTTGCAAAATAAAAAAGATTTTCTGCCTTAAGAACAAGCCAGTCAGAAAGAACAGAGCCGCACACGTGGATGGGATTTGCTTGAGCAGAAGGGGCGTGACAACATTAAAAGGGATCATTGGCCAAGGAAAGTCATGTGATTTATTAGTAATTTTTAACAGTTAATACTTCTATATACTGCTTTAAATTTATGTATTATGTTTTAAGTCTTTTCTTTTTGTTTATTAATCTCTGACTAATTTTTTGTTGTGAAAATAGACTTTCTGATAAGCGCTACTAATGTTACAACAACAAAATCAATAGTAACCATACACAGGTGTTTAGCTTTTGTATTATTTGTGTTATGTCATTGAAATCTGCACATGCAATTTTTTTTATTTTTTTTTATTTTTTTTTTTTTCCAAAAAAAAATTTAATCAGAAAAATCAAAAACACCCTTCTGTTTCACTCACAGAAAATAATATCTTTGGCTTGTCAACACCTTCCAACCACTTTTTTTTTTTTTTCCTTCTTCCTCTCTTTTCTCTAGTTGCATTAAAGATTCACGTTCACTAAGAAAATGGGTGTTTTTTTGCGCAAAGAGGCCCTTCCTGGTCTCAAAAACTACAAGTACGACAACTTCAATGCCTCTGTTTACAATAGGTAGCGCTAACAACTTCTAGATATTCTTCTGTGGATAACTCTCTGCTTTCGAAATATATTCTGGGCCCATTCTGGCGTTGGTTCGTAACGCTGTTTCCGCTATGGCTTGCGTAAGTATATCTATATCCATGCTTCATCAATTGATTCCATCTTCTAACCTTTTTTTTTACAGCCCTAATATGGTATGCATTTCCACATGTCAACACATCAACTCAATGGGATTGAATTTTGATTTGCTAATGTTTGCTTAGGTAACACTCACTGGTTTCTTTTTTGTCATTGTTAACTTAATCACACTTCTCTACGTCAATCCTACCTTCGATCAAGTCTGTTCTCCTTGGGTTTATGTATCTTATGCTGTTGGTCTTTTTCTTTACCAGACCTTTGACGCATGTGACGGTGGTCAAGCGTAAGTTTGTTTGGTTTTTGGCTCGATCATTGTCGCCAATAAGTTCTGTTTGACTTATTCTAACGTTTTGATTTCTTTTATTTTCAGTCGTCGTACAGGCCAGAGCGGCCCGCTTGGTGAGCTTTTCGATCACTGCGTGGATGCTATCAACACTACTTTTGGTGTCTTGGTCTTCTGTGCTGCCGCCAACACTGGCTATGGCTGGCCAGTTTTCGCTGCTCAGTTTGCTACCCTTTGCAACTTTTACCTGAGCACCTGGGAGGAGTACCACACTGGCACTCTTTTCTTATCTTTTTTTTCGGGCCCTGTTGAAGGTATCATCATTGTTTGCTGCCTTTACTTGGTCACTGCATTTTTTGGCCCTGGCTTCTGGAATGAGCCTGTGCTTGAGTTGCTGGGGATTTCTGAAGTCCCCGCGTTTCTCGAGAGCTACCGCGAGCAAAGTGTATTGAACATTTACCTCGCTGTTTCTTCTGTTCTGCTTGCCTTCAACATTCTGACTGCTGCTGGTAATGTCATTGCATCAAGACGCCAGAAAAAGCTCCCTGTGAGCCCTGCGCTTACCGGTGTCATTCCTTTTGTGCTTTTCTACATCTCGCTCCTCATCTGGGCCAGTTCGTCGACCTACATTTTGCACACCTATCTTCTTTTACCTTTCACTTTTACCGTTGGTTTCTCTGTCGCGCTTAGCGTTGGTCGGATCATCACTGCGCATGTCACTAGTCAAAAGTTCCCCATCACCAATCCGCTCATGGTGTACCCAACGTTCGCCGTCATTATCCAGGCCGTTGGCGTTAAGGCCTGGGGCTGGGACCCGCTTACGACTGTGAGCGCCCTTGTCTGGTTAGGCTTTGGTTTGACCATGGCTGTTTATGGTTTCTTTGTCGCTGAGTTGATTGTTGAAATCACTACGTACCTAGATATCTACTGCCTCCGGATTAAGCACCTAAAAGTACAGTAAAAGAATAACAAACAAAAAGATTCTTAGATAAAGATATATATTTACAGTCAGTAAGGAATGGTTTAGATAGCACCAGTGGGGGGTTGTTGGAAGCCGCTCTCAGCACCAGGAGCAAGGACCTTAAAGTAACGTTAGTATAAAATAATGAAAAAAAAAAAAAAAAGAATAATAAATCAAGAAACCAGTTTACTCACCTCATTGGTAGATTGAGTCAGCTTCATCTCTCTCTCCATCTCAATGAGCTGCTGCTCACTGATGATTGACAATGCTAAGGGCACGCCCAATAGCAAACTAGAGGTGACAACCACCCAGAAAGCGTTACCGGCAAAGGTGGCTGAGGTCTTGACGGCGCTCGACACTGTAGTCGACACGCTCTCAATTTTGTGTCTGTAGCTAGGAGGGATAGCTTGCTTAAGAGCAATAATACGCTCAGCAATAGTTTCGTCAGAAATGTCTTCTTCGTCATCATCCTCGTCTTCATCGTCGTTGTTGTTGTCACTCTCGGAGTTGTCGTCGGTGTCAGTGTAGTCAGCATCGTTCTCCTCAACCTTTTCTTCATCAACTGGGTTGGCAGCGGTAGCGGCAGACTCTTCGAAAAAGGCAGCGGCCTCGTCTTCTTGAATAGGGGTAACCTTGACCATTGTAGATGTGTTTTTTTGTGGGGACGTGTGTTTGTATGTAGTCGTCGAGTGTTGGGTAAGTACTGGAGGTGATGGAAGAGTCTTCTTTTTTTTTTTTTTTTTTTTTTATTTTTAATAAAAAAAAAAAAAATTTTTTTTTAATTT